>JAVYIG010009078.1:0-82193 GCA_035222895.1 Strongylocentrotus droebachiensis | reverse complement strand
AGAGAGACGATCTACTGAATTGTTCTTAAATGCAATCTGTGTTGAAAAGATAAGGATTGGAAATAACCCGGGGAAATAACAGATCTTGTAGAGAATTTGAAAGAAGTAACGACGGCATTACTGTTAGATGTTGTCCAGACTAAATATATCGTCTGGGTGTTTACTGGACAGGTAATATATAAGGCAAGAATACGAACTGTCTGCTTTCTATATATAGCCAGACAAATTGTCCGTCTAGGTCTAGCCATTTATTCTGCAGACAGACGCGCTGTGGAAACCGTGCCGTTAGTATACCGCCTGGCTGGGGATGACATTGACCTCAAGAAAGCGCGAACGTGACCGCGATGAATTTTAATAAGAAAGAGCTCAGCTAAAGTAGATCTAGATCGCCATGCAATTCATCCGGCCTCTGACTGACCAGTACGTACCATGCATAATTGTGTTATGAGACAAGGCATAGGATGTTGACCATTACGATGACCAAAGGCGCTGGAGAAAGGAATTTTGACCGGCGGATGGGAGGAAAAATGGAGCACAAACTAGATCACCGAGTTATCACAATGAGTCGATTTAGCGAGCGAAAAGTCTGAACCAAACACAGATTGTTTTTGTTATGATATGTAGATTGAGAGAGGAATCGTTCATAATTATGTACTGGTTTGGTCTCCTTCGTCTTGTTCCATATATGGACATGTTTGAAAATTAGAAGAAGAAAGTCGTATGTTTGTTGATATGCTCAATGGAAATTCAGTAACCAATGTTCATCTTTTGTTATACCATCCTAACGAATTGTTCACGAGATTTTCCCCCTTTATCATACACATCTCCATAAGTTATATTTGTTTCTTTAATGTTTTCAATACCTGAAGGAGAATTTGAATTAATACCATCAGTCGAAACAAATTATTACGATTCAGATAACATTTCAAGAAGCCAGACTTTATTTTTAAAATAGATCTTCATATCTAAGGGATGATTATAAAACTAACAGAAATATTGAAAACACTAGTAATGGTATTAATCATAGTAACGGAGTTTTAAGTATTATACAGTCCATAATAGTTAGTTCATTAAAAAATGATTGCGAAGACTCGCACACAAACTCGTTGATGATTATGGTCAGCCATCTCCCGCAGGAACTGCTGAAAGCAGGTCACCATCCTCCTTTTCTTCTCCATCTTCTTCATCATCTACTCAAGACAACTGACCATTGCTGTATTGTTCGGTCAGTGCTCGCGTGAGTACGGCCACGGCGTAGCTGGTCAGGTCAACGCGCCGATCTGGTCAGACACGTACGAATAACTGATGAGGCAGAGGGGAAGCTTTCCCAGCTCTCTCTCTCTCTCTGGGTCACCTTGAACCAATTTTGGAGGGAAAGGGGAAATGAATGTCTGACCAGTAATAAGCTCTATTTATATATTTTGTATGCTTTTATCTATTCTCAGATGAGGCTTTTTTTTCTTTTGAGAATCGCTGCACTGAGTTTTTATTATAGGGTACCTTTTTCTCATTTTGATCACAGAAGCAATCGTGTAAATTTTGTTATATTTTTAAATTTCTACGTAGCAATGGGATCTTCCTCACTTGTAAGTTAAATATGTTTTCACTTTAAAAAAAATTAAAGCTAGAGCAAAAACAAAAAACAAAACATCACGAACCTGTCATTAGAGAACCAGAGATGTTTATAAAAATGAAAAAAATTTATTATTTCTTTTGACAATGGATAGACTGAGTAAACAATAAAAAGGAGGAAAATTCAATTACAATGAAAACTGTGTCAATTATTGTGAACGAGGTTAGAAACAATAGAAAGTAAGAAGTGTAGCGCGTTGAAGCCTTTAAGTAGTTAACATACGTCATGATAAGGATCATTGAAAATTAAAATATATATTTAGCACGTGGATCACGCCTCAAAAATATTTGTACATTTTAATGATGGAAGAAAAAACAAAATATTCCAGCAAACACCTCTCATTGCAATAATTTATTATTTCTTTTGACAATGGATAGACTGAGTAAACAATAACAAGGAGGAAAGTCAATTATATTGAAAACTGTGTCAATCATTGTGAACGAGGTTAGAAACAATGGAAAGTAAGAAGTATGTCTAATGGAGGTCGTTGAAGCCTTACAAGTTGTTAACATACGTCAATGATAAGGATCATTGAGAATTAAAATATATATTTAGCACGTGGATCACGCCTTAAAGATATTTTTACTTATAAATGATGAGAGAATATACAAAATATTCCAGCTAACACCTCTCATTGCAAATGACCTGTTATTTAATTCACGAGAAAACAATGTTAAGTATTGTTACCTGAAGAAAAAAAAATGTAGATAGAAACATTACAGAGTGCGTCATTACTGGTGAAGACCCACAACTTTTTTCTTTCTTTCTTTGTATTTTTTATAAAAAGAAATGACGAGAATCACATTTTAACAAGATTCGATGAAGTGAAAAAATACAACAACAAAAATATAAAAATACAAAAACAAAAAAAGGCAGACAACTTGAAATGGTCCGAAGGTGTTGTATTATGCAGTTACGTATATGTTGCACGTTTCAAATATACAGATATACCTATGGTCATGTTCTGACCACCACTATAGTCATTATCACCACTAGCATCACCACCATAATCACCAATCATCACCGGCGCTACCACCCCCACCACCACCACCACCACCACCACCACCATCGGCATCATCACCATCACCATCACCATCACCATCATCACCATCACCACCACCATCATAACCTCCACCCAATGACCAACATCATAACCCCAACCACCCAATGACCACCATCAACATCATAATAATCATAATCATCAGCACCACCCCCACCGCCACCACTTTTCAGCACCACCGTCCACTATGCACCACCACCACCACCCCACCATCACCAACACCATCACTACCGCCACCACCACCGCGGCCATCAACACCCACCATGAACACTACCATCATAGTTCTCAACATATTTAATCATCACCTCTCGTCAGTATCCACAAGACACTGACAACACGTAAAAGACCATTTGTTGTGGCAGTCAACAAAATCAATACAATTTACGTTTAAACTTGTTTTAATAAGCCGAGAGTACATGTAGTTCGGTGCCTGGGTTTGACCATGGTCCATGGTTTGACATGTTTCAATGACCGCGTGAAAGACATTGGTATGAACACGTACTGTGGACACGTGTCTGAACCGCATGTTGTATTTTCATGAAGATACTTACCAGATACTCCATTAATAATGTACATGAATCTGTATAAAGTGATAAATCAAACACATTCATCGGTTATCGAAATGATTAAGTAATGATGAAATGACTGAATGACGCACTTTCATCGTGTTGATGCCCATTATAATAGTTGCACCGTTAGATTGGACTGATCAAGAAAATTGAACTGTAAATACAATTTTTTAGCACATGTATCTATACAAAGCAAAGCAGGGCGGATCCAGGATTGTGTAAATGGGAAGGTGATAAAATAAAAAAACACTGACAAGCAAGAAAATAAGTTTTTATATTTTACAGATCCTTTTTTGGTCTAAAATACGAAGGGGGACAAAGACAAAATCGAGAAAATAATAAAGGGATGCATTTTCCATGTTGTACTCCGGGTATGAATTACTTAGGTTTTTTAAACGACAAGTGTCGTTTGTGCCCCTCCCCAAGTACATCCGCAAGTACTGTAACAACAAATACTCCATACCCATATTATCTACTCATGACACAAGTTACACAACGACAAAAACAACGACACGTCAATGACTATTATCCTACAGACAGAGACTTGAGAGTTGTAGGAACACGTGATATCAGAGAAAATAACTTTCACTTCCATCATCATGTTGCATTATTAATGAACGAGCTAGGTGTTTGCAACACGTGCCCAGGAAAAACGTTTCATTTCTATTGGCTGTTTTTGCACCTTTTCGTTTCGTTTTACTTCATCTATGTTCAATCCTATTTAATCTACGACTTTTTTAATACTAATTATATCTCATAAGCTTGTTATAACCTGTGGTGATAGCATAGTTACATATAGATTGATCTTAGAATGATATATAACATTGTCAAGAGAAAGTAAAAGTGGTTTAATTGTGCATATAGGCAAACATATTTTTGCCTCATCATTTAGTGAAACCATAATGGCCGTATCTACGATCCTCTTCTTTGTTGAGAAATCTTTCCCGTGATTACATTATATTTGTTATTTTGTATGGCTGCTGCGTCATACTCCTCCCCCTCTACCACCCCCCTACCCCCCTTCCCCTCCCCTCGTTTCCCCTCAACTTGAATATCATCTAGGAATGTTTGGTTATACCTCAGTCACGCCAACGAGACCGACATCAGACCGATAACAGACCGAATATAACATTACATTATCATATGGAAAAGATCCGTGCTCTGGAATCAGAGTGGAGTAGGTTTGGCGGAGTTTTTGAGGAACGATACCTCAGTCATTCAAACGAGACTGATATGAGACCGACTACAGACCGAACAAACAATTTCATTGCCAACTGACCAACATATCGGAGTCGATGTATAGAACCGTTTGGTGGTATATATATGAAGTGAGTGCATACAAAGCAATTGTGTACATTTTGAAGAAGTACATGAAAGATGGGTGTATTCGAGGTCGTTGCTCTCAAGATGTTGCAGATTCAAGCTGGCACTGTTCCATAATCTCTTTTTCTATGTCAGAGGCGGGTCAATGATTTTATCGAAGAGGGGCAACAATATTCAGAAAAAATTGACAAGCAAAAACAGGTCTTCATATTCTTTGATGACTCTTTACTCACAAATTGTTTAAAAGATATATTTGACTTGGGTTTTAGAGGGAGAGCACGCGCTAATATGTGCCCCCCCCCCCCAAAAAAAAAAAAAAAAAAAAAAAAAAATAATAATAATAATAATAATAATAATAATAATAATAATAATCATAAATAAATTTAAAAAAAATATATATATATATATATATATATATATATATAAACATAATAATAAGTATATGTAAAGGGTTGACAATGGTATGAAATCTCCTTCGAGATCACTCTAGTTACGATGACATTTATTATTCCAGGGTTGAGTCAAAACTGTCGTATGAATAGAATTTGTTTAACTCTTGTTAGATAGGAACATTATAACTTTTCTCGCACTATAAACACTGAACATTTATTTTGTTCGTTGTCGAACATTATTAGCCCAAGACAATAAACAATTCAATATCACGACCATGGTGAAGAAAGGTAAATAGTACAATAACCTCAGACTTCGAAGGATCTTACCGATGTACACATGATATATGATACCAACATAGCGTTCACATGGCCATCATAAGCAAACCGATTAAACTAGGCCTAGGGCCTACCTGCAAATTTCCTTTCCAACGCAGATGAGGTCATTTTATACTTTGAAAACAATCCATTGCTATAGTAACGAGCACACTGGTTTACGTCGGATCAAAAACATGTTTACATTTTTTTTCATGTACTAGACTTGAGAAGAAAGGTACGAATTTCTGAGAATCTCGAGTTACCGTATCGAGCACGCGAATCTTTGTATAACAAAAGATGTTGAGATCTGTGAGAGTTTTTGACGACATGATATTATATGGAAAGTCCAGCATTATGATCCTGAATTGCATATCCCATATCGGGGGCGTTTTTGTAAGAGTGTTGATGTCCTGGGAGCAACAGGAATTGATTACATGTATTTTGTTTGTTGCTTCGAATAGTTATGTGGGTCGATCAGTTCATTTTTTGTTGTTGTTCTTGTAGTTGTTTTCTCAAGATAGAATAAAACAACATTAACATGATTAAAGATCAGATATATAGATGCAAATAAAACATTATCCTAATATTCCACAACTTAACTTGTTGGGGATTTTAGCTTTTATTGGGCCTGGGTGTCATAGTTGGCGTTATTGAACTAGAGGTTTTGGATCGATGGCTTTCATTTATTGTTTCCAAAGTACATCATACGATAGATTTCGACATGACTTGATTTCTTTCACGATTTTGACCTATATAATTAATATTTACACAGTAACGTCATAATGGCAATAGCACACACACGCGAAGTGTAGTACCTCGATTTTGAGCGTAATTATTTCCTTTGAAGGGAAGAGAACAAGGTTAACAGAAAGTGATCAACTAAATGAATTATTCATCACCCCTAGATCGCATCGATAAGCAGAAAAGATTCCCATTCTTTGAAAATTGATTATTATGGAACATCGAACTAAATTTGGTGAATAGCCATAACTGAGCAGCATTGTAAAGACTTTCACAAAATCAACCTCAAGCAATATTCGGCTATTATTCTGACATGTGCGGATTGTGCGAACGTTATTCCAAACATGATTTCTCGAGAGCCTTTGTGATTATGCTAGTCTAATAGGCCTAAACGTATGTCGTGTACCCTATATTACCAGGAAGAAGAATATGGAGGTATCATTGAGGGTGATTGAAGGTGAACCACTGACTTCGATCAACCTTCTACCTAGAATGTGTCTATTTTGGCACAGATCCATCTTGTTTCACGTGAGTTGTGACATTGAATACAATTTTGGTTTGGCAGAAGTTTGTTGTTAGGAGATACATTTCACGCTAGCCAACAGAATACATAATCAAGTATAGCCATTTGATGTTATAACATTTGGTAAAATGGTTAACTCAAATGCAATAAAGTTAAACAGACAAAAGGAAATCACAAAAGAAATAATGTCTCCAAGTTGGATGAAAAAGAATAAATTTGCCAGAACAATTGCATCACTTGAAAGAATAAACCATTAAATCCTATTTGATCCGTCTCAGAAAACAATGCACAATGAACATGCGATCTCACAATGCCAGCGAAGGGCAAACCTGCTTGGCCTTTTGGCAAAAGTCCCAGAAGTTAAGAAAGAGGTTTTTGACAGTTCCAACGTCCGCCAGCCACCTTCTGCCAACGTGATAAAAAGTAAACAATGGTGATTGAGGTGGTATGGGGGAAATTAATGTCACGTGTATGGTGAGTAAAAAAGAGATAAAATACCCGATGGAAAGTTTATTAAACATGTCACCACATTGATACATGTTTCTACCTTGAAAAACACAACTATTTTCATGGATATTATTAAATAATACTTGCCAAGAATAGAAATCGTGTCAGAAAAGTTTGCTTTTAAGTTCATATTGTCCCTGAAATGAAGAAAATGTTTAATGTTTGTAGATCAACTTAGTATAACCTGTAACCTCTACCTTAGATTAAAAAACAATCTTACCATCTTTAAGTGAATCGAAAATAAAAAATATTTTTAATTTATGAATTAAATCGGTGAAGTATTTGACATTGAACGTGGCCAGCATAATCGTTGCCACAGGTTGAGCTTTTACTCTACATGTAATGAGTGGGCTTACTTGATTGTTACCATGGTTACAATGATTTGTACAGTATGTTCTTCGGCAACAAAGGCTGACACTTCTAATACATGTATCTTATCTTGATATGCTGTATCAGTCTTCTTACCTTTCCCTCATTTTTTTCTCTCCAGTCAGTATCTAATTTACGGTCTTTCCTTTCTCAATGTATGACCTACAAACCTAAGTTGCCTTTCCAAGAGAAAGAGTATATCGCTACATGCCTCAACGAGGGGGTTATGTTTCTTAAATCAACTATTACCTTTAAAGAATATTGATAACATTCCTTTGATTTCCTTACATTTTATCGTGGTTTGTTTAAAGCCTTGACCACGAAGAGGATTTATGCAAGAGTTATTGTGTGACCTGGAGTGATGCCAACCTAGTTACCTCTAGATTTCATTATCACAAGGACCTGACCTAATTACTTGTTTTTAAACAAGTATTTTGGCTCGAATATTTGTAAGTCGTAAAGTTTGTTTACTAAATTGTTCTGATCGATTAAAAATGACTTGATTGTGTGTATTAATTGCTGAAGCATTTACAAGAAAGTTACATATCAGTGTGCGCCAACTAAAAAAAGCGTTTGACTACACAATGAAGAGAATGACTTGCACCACTGTTATATTTTGATCATCATTTAGCTGCCGATAAACATGATAAGTACCGGTATCTGTCTTATTATTTCTCATAATATGTCTCACTGACCAATCAAAATGAAACATTTGTGTATTTTGGTAAGACATGATATCTTATTGCTAAAAGAAGAAGAACTGAGGTGGCAATAATCGTTTCATGCTGTGTCTATAAACGCGTTTACTTTCAAAATATGGAAACTGTACATTCTGTTGTAAACTGGGGCATTACACTTGTGATGAAAATTGTAACATTTCCTTTGGGTTTCTCCCAAACATTTTTAAAAAAGAACTGTTTCATTTCCGGAGCTTTCAAAACTGTCCTTGCGTTTGGACTTTGGACGTATTTTCCCTTCCTCTACTTCCAAACCAAAACAATGATGACGCAAAGGGGGAAATCCCCATCTACGCAGTTCCCATCGAATGCGCATGCGCAGATGCAGCAAGTACTGGTTTGACATCGCTTGTATTACGCACAAATTGCGAAACACTTCAGCGTAGATACCGGGCTACGTATGATGTTTTGGTAGTATTCCACATGGGACTTTATTTTGATAGTGGAAGAAAGAAGTAAGAAAGAAGGTCTAATCATGAAATTAGTTGAGGGTTTCCAACTAGAAAATGATGCACCTAGATTCAGATAAAGTCTTACATAGGTTATTACATGTTTGTTTAGACCTTGCCTTAGTAAAAATACATCACTTTAAGATAACCCTTGTTTAATCATATGCTTTGTAAATAATTGGGACCTACATAATACAAGCTTTGCTTTGTAGTAGATCCCCACTTTATTTAGCATTTTCAATGTAAATTATAATACTTATGATTGTATCTTTTGTTATAACTTTAACCATGTACATTATGTTCCTTTATTGTATGATTAGTTATGATTAGTATTGTGTATATTATGTTCAATTATAAACTTGAAAGTATGCAACATTGCTTTAAAACCATAAGTATTTTAACTTCCCATCAGCATGATAAGTACCGATATCTGTCTCATTATCAGGAAAAATTACCCCCTGGACAATCACCCCCGGAAAACTACCCCCAAGGACAAATACCCCCCCCCCCCGAAAAAAATTACCTCCGAGGATAATTACCTCCACCCCTGAAATTTCCCCCTAGGACAATTATTCCCCCCCCCCCCCGGAAAATTACCCCCTGTTCATTAAGGGGAAGTCCACCCTGATAATAATTTGGTTTTAATGTATTTCGGGGGTAATCGTCCTCGGGGGGGGGGTAATTTTCCGGCTGGTAATTGTCCTTAGGAGGGTGATTATTGTCCCCTTGGTAGTTGGCCAGGGTGATTATCCAGGGGCTAATTGTCTTAGAACAATCTCTCTTAATATATCTCACAATATGACTGACTGAAATATAGCATTCAACATAGGGCAATATGATAGTAAAAATAAGAAGTAAGAAAGAATTTCTAATCATGAAATTAGTTGACGGTTTAAAAAAAATTATGCATCTAGATTCAGATAAAGTCTTACCTCGGTTATTTCATGTCTTTCAGACATTGCTTTCACAAGTATGCAACATTGCTTTATAATCATTATTTCAGTATTTTATCTTCCGATAAGCATGATAAGTACCGGTATCTGTCTTATTATTTCTCACAATATGACTCACTGACCAATCGATATAATACTGTTGTATATTTTGGTAACGTTGGGAAACTGTAAACTGGGGCATTAAGTGTAAGATGAAAATTGTAAATTTTCCTTGGGGTATCTTCCAAACACCGTAGCTTTCAAAACTGTGCTTGCGTTTTGACGTATTTTCCCTTCCCTAGATGCTTCCAAACCAAAACAATGATAACGAAAAGGGGAAAATCCCTTTCTACGCAGTGCACACTGAAAGCGCATGCGCAGATGCAGCAAGTATTGCTCGACACTGCTTGTATGACGCACAAATTGCGAAACATTTCAGCGTAGCTACTGTGTTACGCACGTTGTTTTGATATTATTCCATGAATCCGTGTATTGGTTCGTAATCAGAAAACTCTCGATTCCCCTGAAGATGGAAATATACTTTGAAAGGATCCTGGGAAAGAATGATGCTGTAATTGGTAAAATATAGCCTTCCACACGGGGCAACATGAGGGGGAAGAAAGAAGTGAGAAAGAAGGCCTAATCATGAAATTAGTTGAGGGTTTCCAACTAGAAAATTTCGCACCTAGATTCAGATAAAGTCTTACATAGGTAATTATTTTTTTAGACATTGGTTTAGTAAAAATACATCACTTTAAGATAACACTTGTTTAATCATATGCTTTGTAAATACTTTATGTTTACCTGATTTATATGAATAACTGCATTAATTGGGACCTACATAATACAAGCTTTGCCTTCTATTAGATCCCCCACTTTATTTAACCTTTTCAATGTAATTATCATACTTATGATTGTATCTTTTGTTATAACTTTAACCATGTACATTATGTTCCTTTATTGTATGATTAGTTATGCTTAGTATTTTGTATATTTTGTTCAATTATAAACTTGAGACTATGCAACATGGCTTTATAGTAGTTTAGCTTCCCATAAGCATGATAAGTACCGGTATCTGTCTTATTATTTCTCACAATAAAATTATGACTCACTGACCAATCGCTATGAAACGTTTGTGTATTTTGGTAACTTTTGGAAACTGTACACTTTATTGATAACTGGGGCATTAAATTTAAGATGAAAATTGTAAACTTTCCTTTGGATTTCTTCCAAACACCGTAGCTTTCAAAACTGTGCTTTCCCTTCCCCAGAGGCTTCCAAACCAAAACAATGATAACGAAAAGGGGAAAATCCCTTTTTACGCAGTGCATACTGAAAGCGCATGCGCAGATGCAGCAAGTACTGCTCGACACTGCTTGCATGACGCATCAGCGTAGCTACTGTGTAACGTATATTGTTTTGATATTATTCCATGAATCGGGTATTGGTTCGTAATTAGAAATCTCTCGATTCCCCAGAAGGTGGAAAGAAACTTTGAAAGGGTCCTGGGACAGAATGATGTTGTAATTGGTAAAATATAGCATTCCACATGGGCCAACATGATCGTGGAAAAAAAGAAGTAAGAAAGAAGGCCTAATAATGAAATTAGTTGAAAATTTCCAACCAGGAAATTAAGCACGTAGATTCAGATAAAGTCTTACCTGGGTTATTTCATGTATTTTAGAAATTGCCTTCACAATTATGCAACACTGCTTTATAATCATCAGAACTCAGTATATTTATAACAGATAGTCCGCATAGCCTATTATGTAAAAGAAAAATTTCCCCAAGTTCTCTAGCATACTACCACGAAAACAGAGTCTGAATAAGATTGTTAATGTTTCTTTATAATGTATGCGAAAAGTGATATTTTTGAACGTTTTTGTTCTTTTCGATATTCTTAAATTCCGTACACATCTTCAGTGACAACAAAATGTGTAAAATGTGTCATTATTCTCACAAAATAAAGATTTCCTTCCTGGCAATAGTGGTTGTATGATCGTCTGCAAAACTGGGGTTCAAAGAGGAGACTCTTCGATGGTTTCTCCTAATACATACGTGCGAAGAATGTTAGTAAGACAAGACTTCCAGGTATGTCATGTACCGAAACTACCCCCTAAAGACTTGCTAGCAATATTTTGCCAGTTACTATAGCAGCACAGTCTGCATGGGCAAGCACACGTTCTCAAAATTAAATCACACGAAAATTCCAGTTATCCACTATTTTCCCGCGCAAAATTTTGTTGGTATAACATTATCAGGTCGCACAATTTCGTAAGGGTTCACATTAAAACAATTAAAATTATAATGAAAAATTGATCGATGAATGGCGATTTATATTACTTTATGACTCCTAAAAAAAACATTAATGTTTGTAGGAGAGCATAATTATAAGAGACGACCAACGGATCTCAATATTTTTGGGGGGACATAACAACGGGCACTGTCGCATCGAACCTGAGACCTCACGAGTATCATCCCACTGGTCTCCCATCACGCCTCTGAAATTGAATAATATTAAACTAATTAAATAACAGGAGATGAGGACATCCTTCCCTGCTACGCTTATACCATGGTTCCCATCATTATAAACGGAACACTACTGCAGGATCCAAATTCCAGGGTTTCACCTCTGTTTCACCGTTGACCTCTAAGGGGAGGGGTGGGGGTCGTGGTTTCACCCCTGCTAGCCCACCGTGGAGTACCAAACCCTGTTCTGGAATGTAGGTCGCTTCTTGTTCCTGGAGGTGTTGGTTAAACAGAGCAGGAGAGAAAGGGGGCAATAAAGCGCGGGAAAATTGTGATGGTGACCTATTTTGCTAACTTTTGATCATGGCAGCCTCATAAGTTTACAAAAGAGAACGTTTTAATTTAGGTCATGGTCCTTCTTTTATCGGTTGGCTATTCGTGTCCGAGACTGACCGCTTGTGTAACCCCGATTTCCAATGAAATAGGGGTGGGGCTCAGAGGGCAAGTGATGAAGGGCGTGACCTGAAAAGACAGATTTAAATTTATGCATCACACGTTTTTTGTTCTTCTTCACAATATATTTTTATGAACACTGTATTTCAGAAATGATATCTCATTCATGACATAAGAATATGTTGTTTTGTAATATTTAATTAGGAGTTATAACTATTTCAAAAGACTTTTCTGAGAGCACAAAGGGCTTGATGTAAATGATTGCGTTAACGTCCTTCTGGCCCCCAACAGACGAGCCATTTTACAGCAGCAATGGCTGCGCAATCGCCGTAAAAATTATGTCCAAAATGTACTATTTTTAAATGATTTGAAAAGAGGAACAACTACTCCGTCGACCTAGCATACCTTTCAATTAATTTCTAACGCAGCGATTAATTTGGCTGAAATAACTGACGAACAAAAGCTCGCTATAGCATAACTGACATACTTGACCATAAAGACACACCCAAACTAAAGTGGCCGACCATGGCCAGTTTTATGGCAGATTGGATTACCGAAGTCCATCTCCCGAAGGACTTGACCTCATAAGGTGAAACTCGGCCATACACTGGATGACCTTACATTCTCAGGTCAATGATCAGTTGGGTTCTCCAGTCGACTGAGGCCGCGTTCATGCTTGATTTTGACGGCCAGAATCAGGCATCTGTTACGTGTTTAGTTTAAAACACGCTTGCGTTCATGCTCACTTTTGTAGAATCACCGAAAAACGGCGATCACGAACGCCGATCGTAAACTCACAAAAAGATGCGTTTACAATTGTAAACGCGTTTAAATGGGGTCAACGCACTGACCTCTAGTGGGTCTACGTAGCATGCACAGTGAAGGTCACACAATGCCACACAAGGAGAATTGCCTGGATGAGCCAGAGAAGTAAGCATGAACAGCTACACCGTGGAACTGCGATCACGATGAGCGTTTACGATGAGCGTTTCAGATCGCTCATTCTACCTTCAAAATCAAGCATGAACGCGCCCTGAGTAGGCTGGTCACCCTATTGATTATGCTGACCCTTTGAGCATCACGTACCTCAGTACGGTGTCCAATGGTTTCACACGGTGCAGACGCCAGGATCCTCGAAAGTAAATCAGATCGCGGAAACCTGCAATCAGAGCGAGTCATAAGAACTTTCTCAAGGCCAACCAGAATCAGGGCCCTGTTTCATAAACTTGAAACAACAAATTAAAATAGTTGTTCTAAGCTAATGAAATCGTGGCACTTGATTGGTCAAAAAGTTGTAATCGAAATTTAGCATTTGTTATTGATAACAAGTTTGATGCAACAGGGCCCTGGAAATCTCCTTATAAAGCATCTTGAATAGAAAGGCGAGATTCCAGTTTTGTGAAAGTGAAATGCATTTTTGTTTAATACTTGGAAGGGGGATATTAAGCATTCTATAAACCATTTCGGCTTGCACAGCATTGGTGACCCCTAAAATCAATAAATCATTTTAAAATGATAACGAAATTTAATCAAGATTCTAAAGGGTCGTAAATCATTTTTAGAGTAAGAAATTCATATGAAATGAAAGTATGAAAAATTTCCAGTACCTAGCCACCGTCAAACTCTAATATTTTGTTGTAACTGTAAAAGAACATCGTCATGTGGGTCAGGGTATAAGCAAATACAGAACCGACCTAGCTCTGTACAGCGGTCGACATGAAATTTATTTTAACGAAAAAAATGATTATGTTTTGCGTTTCAGGAGAAAATAAAAAGGTGCAATGTCGAACGCCAGAGTATATTTAGGGACCATGTCGCACCCATTCACTTCGCCTATGCCGATCCCTCCGAACGAGGCTGAGCAAATAAGGCAATGCCCCTGTGGTCAGGAGGTATGGTATGGTCAAGTTAGACGACCAAGTTCACGCCAGCATATGCATTACAACTGGGTCAAGTGAAGGCCGCATAACACAGCGATCTAAAATTAGAATGGCTTGGGACTTTGCTGTACACTTAGATGGTGGGCGTGTGCTGTTATGTGTTTTAGAAATATGATTGTAAAGTCTTTTTACAATAAACATTTTTTTTTTTTTGGTAGGGGGCAGGGGAATAAGAAAACAGATAAAAATGGAGGTATATTTATGTTTGCCTCATTTTACAATCCATTGTCTAAAATCTTTGTTAACCACAACAAAGCATGAAAGTGAAAAGAAAAACTTTAGAAAGTCCCAAAAAGTAATTATTGTAATGATCGTTTTCTCCCTATTTCTCTTTCATTTCAGTGGTTTTTCACCGTCTCTTCAAGGTGTCTTTCTCTTCGCGGAAAAAAAACAACATTAAACCCGCAGAAGAATCCCATGACGTAATGTACCCTGGACCTGTACTACGAAAGTTCACGGTATTACTCAGCAAGAATGCACAGAGTCTCTACCAAGTTCAGACTATCGAGTGTAATGGAATGCCAGGAATGTAATTTACACAGGGGCGGGGAGAACACGGGATGACTTTGTACGAGAGTTTACTGTGGCAGAGGTCGACTGGTCTCAAAGTCCCAGCTTACAGCTCCAGAAGTGTTTTGAAATGTGGGTCGCTAGAGGAACCCCCCCCCCCCCCTCCTCCCCCACTATTGGGCTCCACAGCCAGGGTAACATATCGAAGGCAATGAAACGAAAGTTGAGGAACTTTTTTCAGTGAAGTCGGATGGTAAAAAGGGGGCGTCGATTCGTCTTCAAGAATGGGATAGGGGCAAATGCTCCATTAAAAAACGTTCTGAGTCAATACTGTTATGGGTCATCGCCCTAACCCCCCTCCCCCTGCAACAATGTCCTCGGCGCAAGTTCTACGTAATTGTTTCGAATAGACCCGTTTCCCTATCCCCGTACAAACCATAATCATGATGATGGTACATTTATATCACAAATATGCTTTGGCCTTTGGTACCAAAGTAGCCGGAATTTATAGCTATAAAGTTCACCAGAAACTGGGAATTTTTCGGGATTTGAAGCGGAATTGACAATATCCGCGTAATAACAAACCGGTCGATCAATAACACCATACAAGGTAATGAATGGCTGTTCTCTGCTTTTTGACAAACTCACTGCTAAGAATTTTTTTTTATGGGGATCATTAAAACAATGTACCCATTTCTGAGAAGATAATATCATATCCTAAATTTATCCTGTGGTGTCATTTCCTCAAAAATGCACACTAAGCCTGGCCAATGGCATTCCAAAAGTTCAGATAATTTGGTGCGTTGGTTGAAGATTTGTCAGAAGTTCTTGAAAAAAAAATTGTACAGTACATGTATTTTATAGTCCTATCAACAGGTACTATCCGATGGTCGTAATGAATTTTGATGAAGTTACTATAATGACGCAATGCCTCCTACGAAATATAAAAACCTCTTTCTTTTTTTCGGTTTCAGCTTGGGTAATGCCATTTCTTTGATTAAATTATTAAACATTTTCCCATCGGCACTAAGCTTCGCCTTTGCCCTCCTTCTTACCACGAAATCCTCGTCATATACCTTTGCTCCTGCTCAACTGCGCAGCTCGCAAATGAGCAAGCCTGATGTAAACACAAGTCGGAGCGAATGTTTACATTCTTTCCAAAACTCGGTCTGGTTCACCGTCTTAAAGAGTTCTTTCTTCGAGCGTACCGTATGAGCTCAGAGGCGAGAGCGTGAGTCTAGCCATTGAGGGCAGAGGGACGGGTGGTGGAGGGGGACTGGTCTTGCTCGGCGACTGAAGGGCGAATTATCAAAACCACCGATTTTGTGGTAGGGTGGGAAGGGTCCTTTAATCTTGTTTTCTTTCTTCTTCGAACTGCTTTCTCTCTCTCTCTCTCTCTCTCTTTTTTTAAATTTTTCTCTCCTTTATGTCTTTCTCCTTGAATTCTTTTTTTATTTTGCCCTTCGATTAGGGCACACCCTTGCCTTGCTCTACCTACGCCACCGTTCAAACCTGCCTACCGTATGATTCCAGTTTACGAGGTCATTGCCAACAACCCTGATTGAAAAATTTCCATACAATACGATTTAGGAGCCCCAAACAGTGGGTAGGAACAGAAAAAAAAGATGGAATTTCACTGGTCCTCTTGCTGGTTGTGAGAAACGTTGGGAAAGAAATTCATATTTTGGAAGAAGGTTTTGATTGTGAAACGGTAGGGTGGGAAAGTTTCGATGAGAGTCAGAAGTACAAGAACTCTCTGCGTTGGTATTCTTGAAAGCCGCCAATATTTTCTTTGGCCGACCTCTGTGTTATGTTCGAACTCGCCATTCCAAAATACATGGCGGATTAGGCCAGACATCTTAGTTGCA
Organism: Strongylocentrotus droebachiensis; assembly: GCA_035222895.1. Classification (NCBI taxonomy): domain Eukaryota; kingdom Metazoa; phylum Echinodermata; class Echinoidea; order Camarodonta; family Strongylocentrotidae; genus Strongylocentrotus; species Strongylocentrotus droebachiensis. Next base: position 65,403 of record JAVYIG010009078.1, on the reverse strand, counting down.
ATGGTGGACAGAATAACCCATGAATGATGAAGATGCACTTGATTCGCACTTGAAAAAGATAGCATGGAATTGAAAACTCCTCGAAGAAAAAGAAGTCATCATCTGTCTCATCTGCTTACTCCAATCTATAACCCACCCCCCCCCCCCGCCCCCCAACAAAATTCCTCAATATTCTCATTCTTTTATAACATTCTGTAACCATTACATTTAAAATTCAAATTGTATATCTAAGGTAATCAACCAAAAGGGCTGGTGAGCACTTCAAATTTATTTTGTTCAATGTGATAGTTTGGGTTGAAATAGATGTGAAAACACAACCCATCTTGCACTCATGTATTTTCCCGTCCGTTGTTCATTGATTAACCAGTCTCATGGCTATAGAAAGCAAGTAAATACTTGTAGATAAAAGATATTGAGAAGTAATGCCGTATACCAAAGGGCACTTAAAGGTACTATGTCCCTTTTGCAGCCAACCTCAAATGCTGTAGAACTTTGCAGGAATTATAAATATGTCATACATGTCCTATCTGTGAAATGTAAACGTTAGCAGTGTCCTCATATTCAAATTATGCAAGGAACCCCGTTTACTTGCTAGACTTCACTGTCAGACACTATTGAGTGACTGACTGGCCTTTTTTCTTCTTTGGTAATAACATACATGAAAGGAGTTGTAAAGGGTATATGAGCATTTGTCTACATCAATAACCTACTTCTTGTGATGGCCAAGATTGAACTGATTGAATCTTTGCGCAGCATAAAACGTATGACCATTCGGTACAATAATGTCTGAAAATCAAGACTATTACTTTTGGGCTCTATAGCCCTAAATTCGATTTGACAACTAATAGTCGTTATTTTCCCACTTAAAGACATTTTCAAGCCCCACCTATTTTAGGGAAGTTCTAAATTAGTATTATCTTTCAAATGCAGTTGGAATTTAACTTTTTCATTTTTTGGGCTTGCAAATGGGACATAGTACCTTTAAGCTTAACGACTAAGGTTTCGATCCCTGAACCTCCCGACTATACGCGACCACAGCTACTGAGCCACCACGCATCCTTATACTCGCTAGAGAAAAAAAAAACTTAATTATCATCCACTAAATGATCACAAATACAGTGCATAAAGACGGTAGCCAAGAATATTTAGGCCATCGAACTATTTCAATGTCATTTTCATCAGCATGATAAAGTCAATTCCGAGCAATGCAAGGCACAGTTGCGACATTCTGCAAAATGACCCTCGAAAGTCCTACATGGGTTCAATTTCCTCGATATATTTTAGCATTGTTTTGAATATAGTAGGTCAAAATCACAATGACTTTTGATTTACTTGGTATCATGACATTTTCCGTTGTTTGTAGTTTTGTGTTTTATTACCATTATTTGTTGTTCAACTGTTGGGATTCTGAACATAACAGGAACACTATTCCATGACTGTGATTATTTCAACCATTAATGACCTTATCACAATTTTCTAAAACAAAACCCTGGTCTTCAACTTCTAGGAAACATGACATCAATGGAGAGTAGATTGGCAGAAAGATGGTATTCCGAATCCATTAACTTTAAGACGATTTTCTCAAAAGGTCACCATGTCATCTAGTCCGATGGATGGCACCAATTGAAACCGAACCCCCAAAATGATCCCTATTCGGCGTAAACTCTCTCATCCTAACGGTTCGGGGAGCAACACCCGCTATTCAGAAATATATCAACTTTTCTCCAAAATGATTGTTTTCAACTTTCAAACAATGCCTCTTCGTACCAGTTACTCACTGACACAATACGCCAGGCGTGGACAATAATTATGTATTGCAAAATAAGCATACCTGGACCTTTTTCTACGTCATCTACCGGTAGTGACCCATTTCAGCCATCCGTAGGACGGTATGGATTAATTTCGACATACATTATCAAAGTTCAACTGCATCATAGAAGTTCTGGTAATTGATATATAGCATCGGCATTGACAATACATTGTTATCGACTCGCACATTTTGTTAAACTTTCGATTAAAATCCCATGACATGATAAATGCACCTAGGCCCATATTTGGCCACATTATAGACTACGTCATGAATACGAGTTTCCTTGAAGAAACAATACGGGTTCAAAGAAAGCAAATGGGCGTCATTTTCCTGCGATCTTCAAATACTGTTTGAATCAATAACATACACAATGCTTGAACTTCAGATGATTATTTATTTTGAACTTATTCCCATGGCGTACTGTCTACCAAATAGTGGAGGTGTGTACACTTCAATCTTTTCTTGACTACTATACGCAAAGTTCCCAAGAACTGTGATGTTTTGATATTCACGCCTACTTTACTCTGCTAGTCTGCGCCTCATACGCCTGTTTGACGACGAAGGTGTTATCATTATCATTATCAATGATAACTTCAATTATTATCATCACAATATACATCTGAAACAATTTCCAACTAAATAGTTTCATGAAATCTTAACCCTATAAGTATGAGAGGTGGGAACCTCCCACTAGACCGACAGCCTACGAGACCGACGTTGTTTGGTATTTTTGTGATCCCTTGGAAAGGCATTAGAAGACCCGTAGCGACGCCACATCGGTCGGTCTCGTTGGCTGTCGGTGTCATGGGTGGTTGGTCTTGTGAACTTCTCAGCTAACTCTTCAGAAGGCCCGCGAGAACGATATTGCCAGCCTTGTGGAGTGTAAGCTTAACGTAGAGAGTGTAAGAAGTGTAGCCAAATATTAAAAGAGAAAATTAGGAAAGGTGGAGATAGAGAAGTGAGAGATGGAACGGGGCGGTGTGTGGATTACACGACTCCCTCACACACCCACTCCACAATCAATCAATGAACATTGATCATTCGCATTTCATACGTGGAGAAAGACATGAGGGGGAGTTAAAGACGGAGAGGGGGCAAGGGGGCGAAAAAAGGAAAATCATATAGTAACATCATCATCCCAACCCCCTCCCAATCAAGTATTAATCTATATTTTTCCTTCGCTGAGTAAGACCCGTGCCGCCCCCTCCCATGTCTGTACCCACACTATAAACCACCCTCACTGATTGTGACTTATGTATCGCATTCTTGCGCTATGTCAAAACAAGGAGTACCAAGAAGCCGTTCATCTACAGCGTAACGGTTACATTCGAACCCGGGTTCAATGTTTATGGGTATCATTGTACGCCCACTTGATATTTTACTCCATAAACTAGAAAACATCGTCATGTGATATACCCTTTCCATGTTGATTCTTGATTTGATGACGTAGCTACGTAATATGTGTCCCTCCCCGTGGTCTATATCGTGGAGTCATCTGGAATGAGGAGAGGAGTAAGACAGAGAGGGGGAGAGAGAGAGAGAGAGAGAAAGAGAGATGGGAGGGGCACCACAACCATCATCTTCATAGTCGTCACCAGTCGTTTCATCAATAACAATACTGTCTCCATCAACACAATTACCATTTATCATCAACATCATCATCATCATCATCATCATCATCGCCAATACTACTACCACCACCCCCATCACCATGGTTATCATCTTCAATTATCATTTGCGCATCACCATCCCTCGTATTTCTCAAGAAATTCGTGAGGATGTTTATCTGTTTACTACTATTAAACATGCATGGTGTTTTGAGTAAATCATTTGATCCATAGTCGCAGTGAAGTCCTAATTTTGTTACAATCATGATTGTAAAAGCACCACGTGACGAACTGTGAAGGATGTAAACAAAGCAGCCTCGAGCTTGTAAACCATGTTTATAACGTTCATCACGAGACGGTGGAATACGAGGTAATTAGCAAAGACAAGACAATGTCACGATTAGTCTATGCCTCCATGCACATTTCAGAATAATCTTCGTTTATGAAATTATATGGTTAATAATTATTCCGTATTTAATAGCCTAGTCATTATGATAAACTATTTAGCCTTTTAGGATGAACAATTGCATTAAAATTCTATTCGCATGATAGAATTTATGCTCTTTTCATCAAACCATATGTAAAATATTATTAGGGAAAGGTGTGACTGTTATTAGAGATATAACAGAAAGCTGGTTATATTAGGAATATACCCCCAAAATGAAACTTGTTGATCAGGGGCGGCGATCCCGGGGGGGACGGGAGGGACACGTCCCCCCCTCGATTTTTGTAGGGGGGATCGTCCCCCCCGGAAAATTTGAAAAAGTACACAAAAATAATGTACAGCAAATACTGACTAAAGACTGCAACACACTATTAGGCTTTGGAGGGCCCAAGAGTGCAGCGTTTAGACAAATAAAAATGCTAAAATCTTCTGGCTCGGAAGCTATGCTCCCTCGCATAATATCCTTCAAAATGTACAATTAATATTGTAGAAAAATGAAGTGTGAAACAGGTATTTTGTTTGTTTTCATACTATAGTTTTGCTAAGAAATATAATTTACCTTGACCCCTCTCGTTTACTATGCTCACTCACTCATGCTTTGGGCAGTCCCCCCCCCCCCCCGATAAAATTCAACGTGGTTTATTTCTAATTCGATACCAGTTACTAATTAACAAATGTTACTGAAATGGCATGATTTTCCCCAAGCTTCCGGGGGCTCTGCCCCCTGTACCCCACTAAGGGCCCTAAGGCTTGTCCCTGGTTACTCAGCTGACCATAATTAAATTCCTAAAACACCTGAGCTTCCGGGGGCTCCGCCCCCTGGACCCCCCCCCCAGGGACCTAAGCGGGCCTCTGTATGGTCATCTGACCATATTCAAAACCCTGAGCTTACGGGGGCTCCGCCCCCTAAACCCCACCAAGGGCCCTATAAGGCGGCCCCTGGATGCTCATCTGATCGTAATTAAATGCCTAAAACCGCTAAGCTTCTGGGGGCTTCGCCCCCTGGACCCCAGTACGATTAGTGACCTGCATGCAAGTGTCACAAAAAAGGTATCAAAATATGCTCATCTGACCCTTATTAAATGCCTAAAAACCCCGAGCTTCATGGGGCTCCGCCCCTTGACCCCCGCCGGGGCTTTGCCCCTGGACCCCACGCCAAAGTTACACCCAACTTAATTGCTTTGCTCTATCTGATCGCAAATACTTCCCCCCCCCCCCCCCCTCCAACTTTGAAACTTGAACGGTTCCGCGGGGCCTGCATGTAACATGTAAGAGCGATGATGATGCGGATTTTTTTTCTCCCCTCCCCCCAAAAAAACGTTTTGGCTCATTACGTCACTCCTCCCTCGTTCCTCGCATTTCGTCCCCCCCGGTCATGAAAAGAAATCGCCGCCCCTGTTGTTGATAGACAAAATAATACGAGATTCGATAACATCTCGTCGCGTGTTTGGTCACGAGACTACGAGAAGTGCGTTGGCTTTGTTACGCCACAGCAGTACCTGGTTGCACCATCGCTTTTGTTTTGATCCTGTCGCGTTCGATTCGTATTGGGAGCTGGCAATGAATTACCGTGTCGCTCACACAGTCTGATAATCGTCGCTAATCGGTGTTCCTGATGATAGTGGATGTCCTTCAAAGAGTCCTTCACGTACATCCATCTGATTTCAATAATATTGTCATCTAGACAGATACAGATGCGTAACTGATGTACAGATACAGAGACAGATATGTAACGGATGCACACCCATCTCTTTTAGGAATTCAATTGAAAGAGGAATAACAACACAACCACAAAGAAATACTTTAATCTAACATATAAACCTATGATATATCTCTTGAACTGATCCCAGGCGAAATCAAAATAAATATTACGATCATAGATATACAATTTGTTTTACAACACAGCATCGCAGACAAACCATGTATTCAACCCCCCCCCCCCCCCCCCTTCCCCAGTCCGAATTGTTACCGAAATATTTAAATAAAAAACGTGACAATACGAATTTATTGTATAAAGGTGTCATTCTCAGAAGAACAAAATTGCTGCATCACAAGTATTGACTATAAAACAATTGATCTCAGGTAGAAATACTAGAATGTGTTTACTAAAAATCATTAGGCGAAACGTCCTTCAAATTATCCTGAGCGCCTCTACACACGGATAAACACTCTGACAGCCTGCGTCACAGGGGCTTGACAGAGCCAAATTTCAAGTAGAAATTTGGACTTCAATTATCGTTACCATGTTTACATTTTCCTGAAAAGTGATAATGAGTGTCTTACGTAGTTCCAATACTTCGTATTGTTCGTTCATATTTTCCTGTTTGGAATTTCACTCGTGTAACATTCTACTGAATGAAGGTAAATATATTAAGAGTCTTTTTTATTTTTATTTATGTTTTTATTAATATATTAAGAGTCTTGTTCAGACGTCAGCACATTCTTTTAATCCCTAGAAAGGAATACAAAAAATTGTAAAGCATGCATTCAAGCAATGTATGTGTAATCGGTTAAAAAAATAATATGATCTGTGGATTGATCTAATGTGTGACTCGGACTCGAACTGGGAGACGTCATCGTCCGTTTGAAGGCGAAGGCAGAGAGAGAGAGAGAGAGAGAGAGGGGGGAGATGGGGAGATGTGGGAGGGAGAGAGAGAGAGAAAAACAGAGAGAGAGAGAGAGAGATAGAGAGAGAGAGAGAGAGAGAGAGATCTAGCCAATAGACCAACTGATATACATGGTAAGTCAAAACCAATATTTAAAACGAAAATAGTGATGATTGCGAAAACGATGTCGATGGTAATAGGTCTAGCAGTCAAGGCGATGATGGCTGCGACAATGATGAGGGTGATGAGAGATGCCGTTCTGATGGTGATGTCGGCGTTGATGACGGGGGTGGCGGTCGTGGTGGTGTGGGTTCTTGGCCCTTGTAGCGAAGCTGGAACAAGTGTTGACAGGTAGAGATCGAAATAAAAACCACGTTGATGGAATGACATGGCCAAGGTTATACGCTGATCATCTCGCATCGACGTCTTACCAAAAGATAATGATGATGATGATGATGATGATGACATCAACATTTAGCCTACAGGATGACTTGAACAAAGGATGTAAAATGACCCTATTGGATTCGGTCCAAGCAATCTCCATAGGATAATCATTTTAATAACATTTCTAGAGAATCCGGGTAATAAAACATCCATTCAAATGAGATTACGAATCAATCGTCTTGACATGCAATTAAGTTATTGTCAATTATTTCTATCAATGGAAACACGACAGACCCCATGCGATGCTCTTTCGTACCTGAATAATACCCTATACCCTAGATTTGATGGGGGTTTTCCCCGCGTATAAAGGTAACAGCATCCAATACCAGGAACAGCTCTTGGTATCATGCTTTCAACCTTTGTAACTATAAATGAAAAGATATGAGCGAAAAGTATGACCCTTGGTTATCTGGTTCCACTCTAGTTCTGTTGTAGAATAAATTTGTTCATAGAAATCATGTCAACATATTTCATTTTCTTACAATCTGCTCACAGTAGGTTACGTATTGTATTTTTCATTCTATGGTGTCGGTATAAGGCGTCAACCAACCCCTACCCTAACCCCCATCTCTCTCTGTTTATGTATGTCTGTCTGTCTGTTTGTCTGTCTGTCTCTGTCTGTCTGTCTCTGTCTGTCTCTCTCTCTATATACATACATATGGCCCTGTCTGTCCCTTTCCCACTTTACCTCATTTTCTCTGTCTTTATTTCCATCTATCTTTCTTTTCCCCTCCCTCCCAACTTTTATCACGATGACCCATTTTATGCACTGAAAAAATAGTTATTGGTTATTTAGGCCTATTGTCTTTAGCTTCCAATCGAACTCTGTTTTGATCAATCTTTCTATATTTTCATCGGAAAATCACAATGGTGTTATTCATTTACTTTTCAATTTATTTTCATTGTCCTGAGGAATGTTATGATGTCCCATCAGAAACACCATGCTGAGTAGCGTTTCATGCGCGTCGGTCTGGCATGTGACGATGACAGTGTTTTTCCACGTGATGTTGAGTATACATATATTTAGCTGGCATGCAATATATGCCATTTTAATCAGACGGTGATGAAAGTACTTGGCCCAAGATCAACATGTCTGCATTCTCCACTCTGCATGACAAAGCAAACGAACGGTTTTCACTTTCCAGACCAGAGGCGCAGCCAGCATCCAGCAAGGGCAGGGTCTGCGTACGTACCCTAATTAAGATCCCTACAAAATTCTGGCAGATGAATTTTTAAAAATTGTTTACAAAATCGTTATTCGATAATCAATCTATGATGATGATGATGATGAAATTGAAGATGACGTAATCATGGGGTGATGAAGATGGTGAAGATGATGAAGATGGTGACGATGATGACGATGATTCATATGGCCCAATATTTCTGTTTAAAAAGACGTGTGTATCCCATGAATCAGTAATCAACCAAGAACAAAAAACGATACGTGTGTCAAACATTCGTAACATGTGCTTGTCGAGATGCACAATTTAATTTAGAAAATTAAGAAAGTGCATTCACCGTATACGTTCACTGCTTGCATAACGTGCGGCGTCAAAACAAAGAGAAAGATTTTACATCATTTGCATATATAGATATTCGCACATCAAGACAGTCTGAATAAAAATCACAAAATTGGTTAGTTGTAGTGTTGTTGGATTTTGGGGTTGGAGCAGGGGGAGGGAGGGGGCAGGCTTGAGAGGGGGGGGGGCGGGTGGTACATGAATATGCAACACCACATCCATAGAATACATGGCAGTAAACTCCAGAGCAAATGAAGGGTGTCAACCTAGCTACACCCATTCTCGGTTTCTCCTCGTTGCACTTTCCTTCATCATTCCCCCTTCCTCAATATTATCTGATAGCTGTGTTAAGATACGTGTTACTTTCTTAATCCACAGGGAATATTACGCAAGGACTGGGAAACTTCCACTTGTACGTATCTCTGGCTCTCTGCCAATATTTCCCCAATGATGAGCAGAGGTGATGGAATCCTCCTGTCTCCCCTCAGGCTGGACTCAATCGTGACGTCATAAAATCACCTCTGAGAGTTATGTTATTAATATCATGTTCGCAATTATTCTCATGTGAAAACATTCATCTTGTAAAAAGGGGTTTGCGCATGAGTACGCCCATGTTTGATGAGGGAGAGGGAGATGGAGATGAAGCGGTGAGGTAGAAGGGTAGAACGCATTTCTTATTTACATTTTGATTTCGTTTTAGGGTGCAGACTTTTACCAACATGTTGTCTGGGAAGGGTTCATCGTCCCTTTTTTTTAACAATTTGTTGTTGTTGTCGTATCCGATTTTAGAGATGACGTTTCCATTTGGGGCAAAATACGTAATAAAACGGTCGCGAAGACTTTTGAGAATTCAACTGAAGGACATTTTCAATTATCCCATGACGTATAAATCGTGTTCGAATTATGTCATACGTCATTGTAACGTTCGCACATTTCAGTACGTGATGGACAATATAATTGAAATTGCTTCAGGTTGATTTGTCGAAAGTCTGTGCGATTGTGTTTTTATATTGAAGGCGTGAGGGCTCAGATGTCTAGCAGAGGTCTCGTAACCGGGCCGAGGGTGGGGGGGGGGGGGCATTCATGTTAAAAAACAATTCGATGGTACATGCCAGTGCACTTTCGTAAAACGTTAACCCATATTACCAGGTCCGTTGGAAGGAACTTAAAGCCGTAGGTCCCACTATCTTGCAGTTTGTGATATAGTCGTGCTCGCTTTCTTAGCAGTCAAGTAAAGAATAAATCATCAAGTAATCAGTCACAAGACATAACAACTGAATATTGGAATCTGATGTGCGGAATATATAAAATGCCATGCATTTAAATAAATCTTCATAGTTTTTACAATTAAGTTACAGACTCGCACCTTTTTGTGCCTGGACAATTTTGTTTTAAAGTAATTGAGAAGTATATAGCCTTGTTCTTCCTTGTGCCGGTGTCAGAAGATAATTATTAAAGCTTTTCATTTGTCCTTTGTCTGGAGACGATCACCATTCTACAACGACTTTGCTGCATCAAGATAATATTTCATAAATCCTACCCCCAAAAAAATACACTGTTCCAAGCTCATAATGATCCAAATAAATCAACTATAATACAGAGTGTCTATAATGCACGTACTGCCCAAATCACGTCGCTATCATCCAAATTTAGAAATATAATCACATCATTGAAACCTTTATTTATTCACCAGCTTGATGAGCTTAGCCTAATGGGTGGATGCTAAATTTATAACTCTCAGAATGTCATTCTGACGTCTTCTTTAACCTTCCCTTGGTGTTATTAATATCAATTTCATTTTCTCCGTGTTATTACCAGCTTGTTAGGATGTCACATCAACTTTAAATATCAACAGAGGCATAGCTCACAAAATTGACAAGCATTAGAGCCCTATATTTGGGAGTCAAAGCAGGCTCATAATGAGTTCTTCTCGACCATCCGAAAATAGATATTTTTTTTCTCGACAAAGTTGATTAGTATGGCAGGTTTGGTAGCCCTGTAGTTAAGATTCAAAGCAAGTTCATAATGAGCTGCTGCATGCTCGACCATCCGAGAATAGATTTTCTCGCAGGATGACTTGATCATTTTACCAACATTCTGATGACCTTGGCCTTGTGATTGTCCATCGCTATCAGTGCTGAGATTTAGACACGTCTCAAATTATTATAGAGTCGAGAGGGGAAAGGCGCCGTCAAATTGAAGATTGTGAAAGAATATATATATAAAGGAAGCATAGAGTAAGGGAGCAGATATAGTGTTTACGATAAGTTTGGGAAAGCAGGACATATAATTAAAAAGATGTAATATTTTTAGACCTTTATAATGAGGAATTAAGGCACATTGATAATGTCTTCATGCAGGCTTATTCGTCAATTTGAGATTTTGTTCATATTCGATGATCATACTTTGTTGCTTATCATTATGTCCTATTTTCAAATATATTTTCATATATTCTAAATTCACTCAAAAGAACCAGCTAATATATAGATTCCATGGTGTATCCAGAAACTGATAAACAGGGGGTGGGGTTATAAATTTACATACATGTCTGTGCTATAGAGGAGTCTGTGGCCTAATATAGTGATACAACCGAGTCCATCTCTCATTACTCCTGAATACCTATTGCTATTAATTTCTAAACGATTCTTTTAGGCTTTTTGACGGTGGAAGGGGGGGGGGGGTTGGGGGTATACTACGCCAGTTCTGCTAAGTTGTTAGGTACCTTCACTGCTTTATTCATCACTGCCTAGCTGCCATAATCTGTCGCATTGTAACCCTGTATTGTAACACAGGGGATATGAAAGAGGGAAGTGGTTGTATACAAGGAACATGATGATGGTGATGCAGATGATATTGATGAAGATGATGATGATGGTGGTGGTGGTGATGATGATGATGATGATGATGGTGGTGGTGGTGGTGGTGGTGGTGATGATGATGGTGATGATGGTGGTGGTGATGATGATGATGATGATGATGGTGGTGGTGGTGGTGGTGGTGGTGGTGATGATGATGATGATGGTGGTGGTGGTAGTAGTGGTGATGATGATTATGATGATGGTGGTGGTGGTGCTGATGATGATAGTGATGATAATTATGATGAGGATGATGTGGTGGGGGTGGTGCCGCTGATGATGATGATGGTGGTGGTGGTGGTGGTGATGATGATGATTATGGTACATCTTCATAACATTACATAACATTATAACCTTAATATTGGAATATTGGTGTCATAACATCATGATCATATAAAACATGCATAATGGATTTTTTTTTTAAAGGAAAGAAAATGTATATAATAAAACAGAAAATAAAGAGTGTTGATGTAGCTACCGCATGATGCGTTAGTTTTCTGTATCTAGAGGTGCATCTGATATCTTACCGACATTTCGGTATAATCAAAATATCTATGTCGGTCCAAATCATATTGACAGCTTGGTATTAGTTATCAGAGAGTGATTGCTGAATATAATCATGATAGCTGTAAGTCGATGTATTGCGTGACCATTGCGACAATGGATTTAGAAGACGATCCCCAAACGAAGATGTATAGATATTATCAAAATATGACGTGTACACACATGAATAGCATTCGATATATAGGTAAAAACAAAACGAAATTAATGTGAAACATTCTGATACAGGTTACACGCAAAGTTGAATATCTTTAGATGAACATGTTGATGGATATGACGAAGATCTCTAGAGCTTGGATAAATGCCCAATGAGTGATGGTGAAGACGTGTGATGCTTGAGAACTTAATTACTCTCAAATTTGTCGTTCCCGGAGCATAACGATGACGATAGACGTTCTTTCTTGATGGCATCCCACGTGTAATTTTCATTATGTAATTACCAGGAGATGGAGAATGCTCATGATGGAGGATGCACTTTCCCTCATCTTCAAGCTCATCTTCAAGTCGTGTTAAAGCATTCAGTATTATAGGGGTGAAATGGATGACATACATCACGGTGCCCTTTTTGTGACCTCGCCAGAAATTATCGTTTACACATAACCACACATGTTTAATTCCAGGTTTTCCTAGCCGGTATTATTATAACACGTGATTTTTGTTTAATATGATTAGGGTTCTATTAGTATTTTAGTGTTGATATAGAGACATCGTGTTAGTGCACTGAATATCGTGTGAGTTGGTTCGCTAAGCTATCTTCGGTTGTTTTTTGGGTTTTAGTAACAAAACATCAAATGTGAATGTTACAATTATTGAACATGTTAAACATTTACAACCATTTAGTTCATCTAACACAAAACGCTCATCTGTTGTTTGTTTACGTTTCACATCGGTCCCTTTTAAGAAGCTTTCTAGTAAATGTAGATATTGGAAGCGTTTATTATTCATCATTTAACTTTATGATTACAATTGTTATGATCGTTACGACCGTAGCTACCTGATTACGAGCCAAACAGTACAATAATAATTCTGAGTATGTCGTTAAACATCAACAACAATTTTCATCGCTTGATTACCGACAATACTTTGCTTGTTTACCAACATAAAATAAATGCTACACCACAATCATTCGAAGACCGATTATTCGTACTAGTTACGTTTATGATTTCAATAGCATGACTGCAACGAGTTGGTGATCGTATAATAAACCACTACACATAAGATAAACCATATGCAGGTAGTTCCGTGTATACACTCCACCAGCAGCAAAAGCCGGATTTCATAGTAAAGATACGTTTTTCGTGGAAAATCAAACAGGAAAGGAGAGGATGGTATGCATACGTCATTAGGTTGTTAATACCTATTGTATATTTTCAAATATTTGTTAACGACTTCTAAGTAAACATGCACTGTTTAAGCAGCACGAATAGTAGAAAAGGTGGGTATACATAGAATTAATGTATAGTTATCAGTTGTTTATGAGGACATATCTTTAACAATTAAAAGGGAATCAATATTTTTGCCGTTCTAAAAATCGTAATTAACTTTTTCTCTTACGACAAATTACACGTATCTCTCGAGCTTTACTAGCAAGAAACTACACTAAACGCGCATGCGCATGGGAAGAGTCCCGTGAATCTGCAGTGGAGGAAAGCAACCGATCTGTTTGTTCGTGTAAAACTTTTCTTCTCGGACTTGGCCAGTAGTCTTGCTCCAACACGGTCCAAAGTGGTTCTCTCTCTCTCTCTCTCTCTCTCTCACACACCTAAATCTGTCAAACCCTCTCTCCTAAGACGTCGTATATTATACTATTTTAGTGAAAGATGGCAATATTAAATTAGCGTTTAGAAAGGCGGGTCAGACAGAGAAATAAAAGGTATGCCTATTTATTCTCATTACATTATTGTACCAGGTACCCTGTGTTCTTGAAACGAGGCCCAATAACGCCTTCTCTACGCAGAACGCATTGATGATTACGTCATGACAATATTATTTTAGTGTTTAATAGAAAGGCGGGACAGACAGAGAAATAAAAGATTGCATGAGTTTGATTCCTATTAAATCGGAGCTACAGGTACCCCGTTTTCTTAAAACGAAGCCATTTAGAAGACTAATAACATGTACATAACATAAAACAATGGCATAACAGTTTATTTGCGGCCATGCATAAACATTTATTACATCGTGTGGTCACCGACTTTCACCGAAAATTCCTCCTATAATAATGCTTCTGTTTTCACTTAAAGTTAATTGTCTTAAAGCATACAGCTACATGTATGTACCGATCCACTGAATATGCTTCTTGAACTTCTTGTCCGTGTTTAACTCGGTTGTACGTACTGGGGGAGAACAGTCGATTTTTTTTGTATTATTATTATAATTACATGTAGGCCTATATGAAATTATTTCAGTAGGTTAAATCCATGCTTACAATATAAGGCTTATGATTAAGCTGTCATTTTATATTTCATTTCATTTCTAATTGTATTAATTTATAATTTGTATTATGTATTTATATATTCATGAATTTATGCATTTATGTATTTGTGAATGTATTCATTTATTTATATATTTATTTGTTATGCTTTTATTTATTTATGTAGGGTTACTTATGAATTCATTTCTTTATTTATCTATTTATGTACATGTATTCATTTATTTATTCTTTGATGTAAGTATAGTGGCCAGGCGATAGCGTGACAGTGAAAATCCTTAACGCTTTTGAGCTTCTAATCCATTGTTCATCTCATAAGCCAAGTAAGCCAAGGATCTCACTTCATCCTTTTAATCAGATGAATGAGGATTTGAGCTTTAGTCAAATGGCTTGATGACTTTCTCTTCATTTACATAACTTAATCAATCCAGGTTTATTTATCGGTCTAGGGAGTTTTTGGCTCCGACTACACTATTCATAGAGGGTTAGCTTTTATACAGTTGTCACATGAGCCATAGCGTGTTTCACGACAGTCTTTCTAAATGTTAGTGCAAGTAAGACGCGACTTTGCCAAACAGGGCCTCTCTTCGAAAATTATTTTAAACCAAAATAAATGGGGGCCCCATAAAAGTGATAGCAGAAATTGTAAATTCAAACTCACAACAACAAAAATATATAACTGCTATTTTCAATCTCTTGCTAGCTGAAATTCTGAATTCAAAATCTCAACGAAATACCTAAATGCCTATACTAAGGATATGATAATAAATACAATATAGTATACCAATAAATGCTTTATAAGGTACCTTAAACGTCAATGTTTTAACGATTTAACAATCATTTAGATACTTTGAAAGCCCATTATAAGCCCCATCTATCTTCTTGTGTTTTAGAATAATGCAAGTGATGCTTTAACTTTAAAACTTCGAGTAAATTAGACGTGATAAAGGGATAATACGAATCAATTGAATCACGAATCAGATTACCAATGAAGTACATTAGGGAGTATACTGAGTTCTTCCTATCTCCAAATGCTACTGTCTCAGAATTTCTTTTTGTTCCACCCTTGAACCGTTCAAAAAACTTCATAGAGGGTGCCCTGGATCTTATCGATTATAGTTTGCTTCGTAGGGTTTCACTAGGGAGATGGGAGGGAACTAAATCATATAGAAACCCTTTCAATTTGATAAAGCTGCAAGGCCATTGTTTCTAGCAAGACACAGGCCAAGAAGGCGAACAATGTACTTGAGATTGGCCACTGTCCAAGGTCTCGTCCGAGAGATGTCTTCGCCTGTCAGTTTTTCATTTTCTTTCACAGTCATGTTATCGCTCTTGCGAAATATGGGGTTCCGTTTCAATAATGGACATGTTCACAGTATGTGATCTCTCTCACAATCGGATTGGAAACTCAAGGCCTGAGCGACGAGTTGCAGAAAATAGATTTAACCCAATTTTGAAGGAAGGGGGAAATGAAGGAGGTAATGAAGGAGGTACCCCGTAGATTTATTACTTTAGTTATTTTAGTATAATATATTAGTTGTTTTGTGTTTGTTTACTTTAAGCAAATTATAGAGTGGAACTTTTTGTTTGAAATGATACTAATTCAAATTCAAACAAGAATTTGCGTTGTTAACTCATTGATGAATAGTCAATGCATTTTTCATAAATCGGTTGAGAAGGGGGCGGGGAAGGACTGGTGAAATTGGGAATGGTGACATTTTAAACAAGTTGGAGCTGGCCTAACATGTCAACCTAACATGTCAAAGTTTGTGGGGCCCCAAGAAATTGACAAGTGTAACAGCCACCCCTCTGCAACCCCCAAATGATGATTAATACTTGATATTTTTAAATCCAAAAGTGTACCCCCAACGAGGGTATAACAGGAACTTTGGGTTAATTTTTCTGATATAGGATATTTCCGTTTTATGATTCACCACAATACAGAGGCCTTGCAATCAATCAATCGACTGAATCGAGGGCAAATGATTGCACTTGTTATCATCTCCCAAGTTTATTGGATTGCATAGTAATATAATTACCCATGGATTATGCAATGACTGGTCACCAAGGAGCGTTATAAAACCAAATAATATAAGGCAGTTTTCAGGATTTTGGGTTGCCAGTGATTAAATCCCAAGATTGAGGCAAACACTGCGATGCGTGAGTTCTATTCCGCCCATTATTCGATAAAGCTATTTCATAGGAATTATAATGGCGTCAGAATTTTCGTGATTTTGGAAAATTGAGCATGATAGGTTTTAATTCATGATCAATGCTGTTATCATTCCCTTGTTTATGGTTTTCCAAAGATGTTAACATTAAGCCCGTGTAGCCTTACGATGACAAAGATGTATTTAGAAGCTTTGAATCTTACAAATTATTTGTGAAATATCATTTCGGTACAGTTTCATAACACATTAACGTTCTTCTATTATTTTTAAAGTGCGCGCATTACAAAATGCATTGATCTAGAGGGCTTTGTTACCTGACTTCATGAAGGACTTATAACCCAAAGTCCTATATTCCTTAAGTTCATCGGTGAAAAGGAAAAGGAAAAAAGTTTGAAGACTCAAAGTCACGGTGTTTTAAACAGATGACGGAAGCACCTTGGCTACCTGAGCAAACAGCAGTAGTTCGCATAAAAGTCGACTTTATCTCACATCTGTTTCCCTCTCTAACCATAAATCGTTAGCCATGTTCCTACTGCGATGACCATATTTTGCCCTCGATCGTGGTATCATTTGGCAAATACTGGTGTAGAGTAGGCTATGTATATGTACGTTGGCCTATTATGTCCTTTAAATACCATATTTAAGACAGAGAAAAATAATGTACTTTTCAAACGATAGTCCAGGGACACCGTTCTCATAAAAAAAGCACGTGCAGGCATTCAGAGTGTCAGGTGAAATACAAGTACCCCCCCCTCCCCCTTTTCTATCTCTCTCTCTCCCTTTCATACCACCCGGGTTTCAAATTTGCAACGATTGGTTCTGGTCTCTTGCAGGGGTCACCCCTCCCTGAATGAAGCAGTTGACCTTTCGAAACCACCCCATTTTTCTACCTCAGCATGGAATCGTTTTAACCCGTAGTTGACCCCCTGTTCTCAGGGATCACGCCACTAGAAGGTGCCCTTGACTCAGGTGTGTTATGTGGATGGTCATTTTTAATATTCATGGTAATAAAAGAACCGACGAATGAAAACGAGTTAGAACTTTAAGTGTAAACGGTCGAAATTATCATCTTCCGAGACCATGCATTACGCTAGTTGTATTTTGATTCTACAGATGCATGTTTTAGAGTCAAAGCTATATTATGTCATACAGAGAATAGTGAAATGTGTAACAGTTCAAGTTCAAGTCATTTCGAGACCTTGACTAATTGTATAAGCAGTTTTAATGTGAATACTGTGAACATGGAGATGTTGATCGAAAACATGTGAAAAGAGAGGAAGACCAACAAGTCTTATTTCTGACACCAATGGCAATGTCACATCTGACCTCGAATCCTTTGTCACATTATTTTCCACATGGCGTTGTGTTGGGGTCAAGGGCATGCAGAGAGACCTGGGACGTATCAATGCAGTGTAAAACGTATCAGAGCGGAGATTGATACAGAATAAATGAAAAGGACAAATTGATATGAAAATGAAATTGATCACGACGATGGGTGCATTTACATGGATCGTGGCTGGTTTATAAATATGGGAAGTTTGGTACGGTCGGGTCTCGCAGGAGAAACGAACCCAGCCATACTAAGCCATGTTATTTCATCATGACCAGACGAGAAACCGTATGATCTCGCGGAAGTTGACCCTGCGACCACTCGGACCTGGTATCCACGACTTTCCACGTTACCCAGTATAAAGTTCCCTGATGTTATCTGATCCTCAGTAAAGACCAGAAACTGTAATTCTCGGAACACTTGTAGCATTACAAAGTATTTCCACCAGACCACCACCACCAGGCAGAGTGTGGAGTATTTCCTTGTCTCTGTGCGAGAAGCATTGCAGAAAGCGTCCAACAAGAGTTATCCCGTAGATCATCGGTCTGAACTATATATAAAGCCTTTTTACTTCCACTCACATTTTTCCTGGAATCAAAACCGTTAGCCAAGCTTGACTCTCGATATCCGGTTCTCTCCCCAATGAATAAGGAAATTTGTATAATCTGATCTTTCTGATATACAAAGCCATTTATGGTCCTACTGTACATGCATGATCAATATCATAAATATACGTACCGGTTGTCGGCTAGGCTAGCCTTTCAAATTCCAAGAAACTTGACTTTCTATAGCCTTTTAACTTCCTATCGATTCCGCAGGCTTTATTCAAACAGAGTTTGAAGACATAGATAAATCCGAAACTATAATCATTCATTGAACTCACATTGGGACTGCTTAGTATAACTTCTTTATATTTTAACTCTAGCACTGACTCATGGATGGCATCTCAAAGCGCTATGTATCCAGTGGAAGGGCGCTTTATAAACTTCAACTATATATTAATTAATATTCATTTGAAAATTATATAAATTTTATATTTCAAAATCACCTAGGCCTTCTTTACAAGCACGCTTTGGCCGATATAATATTCCTAACGCGTTGTTTTAGTCAAATGAGAGAACATTGATTAATAGCCGAATTCTGTTTTTACTAGTTATTTGCATTGGTTATGTTGGTATAGCCTACTTACTAACTTGATCCTATATTTATGAATATATTAGCGAATAAAAATACAGTATTCATTTTTATCATGCAATAATAAAGCCATTCATTTGTCACTTGATATATAATGTTAATCAAATTGCATTATGAGGATTCGATTCAAATAGAAACATATTCTTATTTACTCTACAAGTACCAAAAGCTCCTTGAATATTATATACTAAATTAGTGACTAAGATCGGAGAAAATGTAAACTAGAATTTGCTGACTACTGATGGCAAGAAGATTGCAGAAACCTGGTTTTTTCTTCATTTTTATATAGCTAATCTACATTTCACCCCTAGACAAGGAGTACATTATTTAAACTGGGGAGGGACAGCCCAAAGTGGGGGCATTTTAAAAGGAAAGATATATTTTTTTTGATCAAAAGGGAAAAGAATGAAAATTCGAACAGTTTGCTGATACTTCTTCAATGTCAATAAATGCTAGCTCATGATACTTACTCAGAATGCAATTCATTTTTCTTCTTCTTCATTTGCGAGCATGTGCCCCTAGTTCTTCTACCCATGTACCCCTAAACCACATTGCCATGTGCCCCTCACCGGAGATTATCGCCCCTATTGTAATGGAGGGGTCTACAACACTTGCCTTTGGGCTTGGCAACAGTTGCTACAAACCCATGGGCACCCCGTGAATAAACCAACAGCTTGTCAATGACTTTGGCTTTGGTTGGGGTTCCTTTTAACCCTGGGCTCATAGGACTGGTCATAGTGATTTCCCTCATTGCATTGTCTGAAGTTCATGGCCAAATGCGAGCCACATGTCAGACCCGAGAGGGAAGAGGGGAGGGAGAGGCGAAGGAACGAGTTTTGTTTTCTTTATTAGAAACAGGTGGGAAAAGAGGCATGGGTCACAAAAGGGGGTCGAGGTGTTACTGGTAATGTCAAAATTAAACTTTTCCCGGATTGTATACGACTTCATACTGAATTCACTGTAGAGAAGAGTAGCAGTGAAATAATGAAGAAAAGAAAGAAAATGATAATGGGCTTGGCTGATCTACAATTCAATACAATAATTAGACCTACTCTCTTTGAAGCCCCATCATGAACCTGGTTTTCATCAGATTTTCACAATGCTGCCTAAAACTAGTTAAATCTCGCTAGTCCTGCATCATGAGGCTTCCTATTCACTGCAATAAAGGATAGCCTATGTTGTATTATTTAATGTATGCATAGCGTTTCTCTTGGATTGCAGCGACTTGCTTTAACCGACTATATTAAGATCATGAAGGTTATTGATTGAAAGGTAACAATTATGATAAGGGAGCTAATATGCCATGACTAACCCATCAAGACTGAAAGATGATTATATCTCGAGGTTTATGTCCTGAACCATTGCTCTCATCAATCTTGTATATACGTGACAACTGACCAGGGACGTCAATACCACAGACTTGCCTTGTTTTAGTGATTGGTTATTGTGTTTTTTTTATTTCTATTTCTTAGATGGTCTTATGCCTCAAATCGTACTTAAGATATAAGTTTCCTCGTTTTGACCTATATCAGTGGATGGTGTGCAGCAAGCCCGGAAAAGCCCTCACCACGGTATACATCTGTCTGTCTCTCTGTCTGTCTTTTCCTCTATCTATCCACCCCCCCCCACCCTTCTCTCTATCATCCACCCCCCCCCTCTCTCTCTCTCTCTCAGTCTCTGCGTCTATGTCTGTCTGTATTATGGCTGGCTGTCTGTCTGTCAATCCCCCCCCCCCTCTCTCTATCTCTCTCTCTCTCCCACCCTCTTCCTCTTCAAAGGGAGGCAACGAATTCCCAATCTTCTACCATCCACATACAATATACAGTAGAAAATGTGGAGGAAGACAAGAAAGATTCACAGCTTGCGACTCGAGACCAACCTGACTGACCAAAGGAAGCCATGAACCCGATGACCACTGTACTTTTCACCAATCAGCTGTCTGCTAGCCAGTGATCGCGTGATGAGATTAGTCTTCAAGTACAGGCTCTACGTTGACACTTGAACACTATTCCGTTAAGACTTGAGCCTAACCTAACTTCATGAGTCTCTAGCTGGCGTAAATATTCACTTCTGAATGAAAAACGCCTATAAATTAAAACAACAACAACAGCTGCCATGAACAGCTATAGTAAAATGTCTATGGAGTAAAGTCGACAGTGCAGTCTGAATAGTCTCATACTGTTCAGACGAACTGTTACGCATTACGACTTACCATGGTCTGTGCCTGCAGACTATAATGAGTTAGCATTGGCGAATGGCAGGCGTCTGCAGGTCGTTCTTTGCTGATGACCTTCAGTGCATTGGTTTTCCAGGGACTTGTATCTACTTCATTGGAATTGAATGGGCTGACAGAAAGGTTCAGCAATAATCCTATTCGACAAATCGGCGATTTTCACACCGTATTCATCTAAAACCTTTTGACTTTGTGTTGTTTTTGTGTAAATTGTATGTGCATGAAGGCAATTCTTGATCATAACTGCACGAATACACTTATTCGTAAAAGTTGTGTGCTCGCGTCAATACGTATTTCCAGAGGCGTATCCAAGGCAGGTGGACGACTTTTTACGTTTGCTGGCCAAGAAAAATATATTTAAATAAACTAATTATTCAAGTATTTATAAGCAGCGAGTGCTTCAGATTACAGCACAATGGCTTGATATTACGAAATGTATGTATCTGCATAAAATTCCCAAACCCCTTACAGTTAAGTATCGTACATGTTGACCACTTTATGTTTTTGTATCACCACTGTATCGCCCCCATAACCTAAGAGATAATGAAATCCATTCCCAATTAAAATACATCTGTGATATTAATATGTCTGTGTTTGGGTGACACAGAAATAAGTATTGTGAGATGATGATTTGAGAAGCAAAAGCCGCCCCCCCCCCCGACCTATTTTCGTTCTGATTTCTCTAATAGATATACTAACATTCATAGGCGATGACGAGCCACCGAAAATGGAACAAAATTTCAACTTTGATACAGTGACGGAGACACCCCTTCGGGTTTAGTAGCACCCCACATTGCGTGCCTCCTATTAGACCCTCAACACCTTCATAGCAGGCAGGTGCTTAACAGATTCCCAGACCCCGAAAGACAAAATTAGTCCCTTTTAGTACCTTTTTTTCTTCTAAAAGTACAACACGTCTTATTCGGAATATCTCACCCTGTCTGACGTTCGTCCCAATTTCGACCCTTGCGTTGCCATGGTGATTGCTCATAATCATCACTTCACTCACGCTTTGTCACTTATCTCGGTTGGCATGGCACCCTTTCTTCCCTTCCTTTTCCCCGTCGTCCCTCAATAATTGTCTATCATCTCTTCATATCTGTGCTCTCTATCTTTCCATCCGTCTCAATCTCCACTCTTCTTCATCATGATGATCACCAACACCCGAAACTCTCTCAATCTCCTTTCTATCACTTTGTCTACCCCCTTCCCAACCTCCCTAACCGAAACTCTCAAGGAAATCGTCATTCGAACTTCGTTTTTCTCAGACACTTTTCATAAAATATTTAATGGCCTCTACAAGATGACGAAGGTATTACGTCATACAAAGATGAATATGATCGTTTAGAAATATCATGGATCAGACGAAGATCAAGCATGCGCCACATCTAAAGTAATACTCTATCCTTTATCATTTTTGTTTTTCCTCTCTTTCCTTTCTGTTTGATTTTGGTACCTAGTGCGGTGGTTGCTTGCATACTTGACTTTTTTCAGGGCAATATATTATGAGCCGAATACGTTAAGATATTATTGTTACTTTATCGTGTATAGACTATATAGTATATTTATTTAAGGATTACTATTTACTTATTTACGTGATAAAAAATATTGATTAACACTGTTAACTGCCACAAATATTATTTTGTCAAAAATGATTATGCATAATGGCCTTGTTGAGAGAATTATTTCATTGGGTTTCACACGGTATGACAACTATTTGATATGAATGACTGAAACTGTCAATTGCCAGGGTGACAATGGAATGGACATGAATAGGTATAATTTATTTTTCTTTTGTCAATCACGCCTTGGTCCATTGTTTTCTTTTAGAGTCACCAACAAAAGTCAGTTATTTTCATCCTTGTTTTCATTTTTAGAAGAAAAAAAAAGATACGGTACCGTGAGAATTCTGTGTATATAGTTTACCTTGCAGTGGAATCAGTGGATGCATAGTATTTCTCTCTCTCTCTCTCTCTCTCTCTCTCTCTCTCTCCTATCTCTCCTATCTCTTTCTCTTTCATCATGATCATCACATTAATTTTCTTGAATATTTTTGTTCTACTCCCCCAATCCTGCCATTATTATTAAAAAGAGTCACAAGGCACAAACAACCAAAACAACAGCGATCAGAATGTATGGCATTTTCACGGTAAATAATCTTGTCGATCTCGAAACAAGTCATGTTTAGAAAAAAAGAATCGCTAGATAATTAAGTAGTTGTGTTATAATAAAAACAAAGAGCTCTCATGTGAGACTACCGCCTACTTCTACTTTTCAACAAAGGTCCCGACTTTTATGTACATAAACAATAATAACAACATATGTTACTATAGACCTTTTATTTTTTATCAAGGCTGACTTTCAGTGATTATTTTGTTGGCCTATTCCCTCGTCTGATTCCTAACGCCTATAATATAAGACTGTGGTAAGATTTAATGACGTTTTAAAATTGAAAAATTCAGAGCATTTTGACACCACCGGACAACACTTCGAATGGATAAAAGTATTTGGAGTAGACTTGACCATGAAATTCCATTCATTCAAATTGAATTTGAGCTTCTGACTATACGCATTGGTATGTATACAGGTATATACCGTAAACATGTTTATCACAAACTCGTGAAAAACAGTCTGTATTATGACGGTGCGCTATTTTATTTTTTAATCAAATAACCTGAAGAAAAAAAAAATATATATTAAAGCCTCATGCATCATTTAGTTCCCAATGTGTATTCCTGGTATTCCAGGGACAATAGAGCATGGCAATAACAAAGGGGGGTTGTGAAAAGTTATGGATCCTTGGGACTTTTGATAAAAGTCAATTATTTAAAAAAGGATGAATTAAATTATTTAAATCTTCGAAGTTCGAAAAGTGCATAGTTTCTGACATTCAATCTTTACCAGGGGTCTTTATCATTCGACAGAAACACACTCACACCATATCACAAGTACCCAAATACTAGTTACTACGGCAAACACATAACATGCCACGCCCACGTCTGTACAGTACGACTCGGGGACTGGCGCGACCGTGGGCAAGTACAAAACACTGTACGAAGCAAAATATGCGATGCCAACCGCAAAGTGCCACGCCCCCTCCGCACAATACTGTCTCGGATACCAAGGTTTGTGTGTTGAGACAGCGGCACGGTCCACTCACGACGTGGCACTGGTGGTTAGTTCGTAGGCGTTGTTTGGATAGATATGTTCTTTTCCAGTCATACTTATTCACTATTTCTTCCAAAATACAAATTGATCGTGACGCTCCTAGATTTAATTTTAGTCTATT
This sequence comes from Strongylocentrotus droebachiensis, assembly GCA_035222895.1. Lineage (NCBI taxonomy): Eukaryota > Metazoa > Echinodermata > Echinoidea > Camarodonta > Strongylocentrotidae > Strongylocentrotus > Strongylocentrotus droebachiensis. The sequence continues at coordinate 40,907 of JAVYIG010009078.1, read as the reverse complement.
ACATGACAAGGCAAAAACATCACATTTTCAAGGGGTATGAATTAGGAATAATAGTTGTTGACAGTTAATCGATGAAACTGTATGAACATTTTGACAGTGTACTTTTGAACCCTAGCAGTCAGGCTATCCTGTCATAAAACCGGGGCAGTCACACACAAAAGTATCGTCTTTCTGTAGGGTAAAGTACGCATTCCATACATTCTTGCCAAGCATTAATAACAAAGAAGCAAACGAGGTGAGATAATAGTTGTGCAGACGCTATTATGTGTGAGATTTGCAGGTTTTAGGCCCAGTAAAAGTTAATCTAGGCTTGGCTAAACTCGGCATCTGCAGCTCTCAAAATAGCATGGGCCGCGTTAGTATTTGCCGTAAATAGCTCTATACTACTTATTTTGAGTACAATTATTCATATAGGCTTCTAAGCTGACTGCGCATTTTAACCATCTTCAAAGGGGACTGATGTAACAAATACAATTAAGAATTCTCAGGATATCCCTGCAGTCTCTCTCACTCCTACACTTTCTTTCCAAAATGTCCAGATTGCGGATTCCCTCTGAGAAAGTAAAAAGCACATGATATTTGATCTGGAATTCAGACTAACTACCAGCCAAAGTTTTAGGGAGACAATATCTGGGAATAGAAAGATGTCTGCATTGTTGACCTTTGAACAAGATTTTCGTTGAATCGAATGCGGGTATCATGCCAATAGTTGATGTTTTACGAGTCGAGCTGGGTAGGTCCATGAATAGTTCACATGCTCAGCTGATGCACAGGTCCTTGGAACCAGGGTTGTTGTTGTTGTTGTTGTTTTCGTTTATCTTTCGTGTCTCCTTTAAATGACGTTTTTAAAAATAAATATTTTAATCCATTTTGCTCTGAAATCTGCATGACAGATTATACATGTCTCGAGCAGTCATTGCAAAAATCGCTAGAAATGTCGGTCCATTTCTGTTGCAGTAGCTGCTGTTCATAAGTAACAGCGACTTAATCAAAAATAATCATGGTAATCTTTAAATTGGCAATACGAAGTGAAAATTTGCAAATAGTATTTGCGTGTACAAATTGGCAAGTTTCTTTTTTCTTTTTTGCAACTTTGATCCACATTGGTTTATTGAGCATACATTTTTTGAAACAACAAAAGGGTGGAAAATGCATATAATTTGTGCCATTTGATTTACAAACTCTGAACTGCTGCTTTTTTCTTTTCTGTTCTGAGACAATTATTAATACATTTGATAAAATATTTTTATCTAAATGTTAGAAGCAAAATCATCAATGTTGCCTATGGTCGAGTTTATGTAAAGAAAGTAATCCGAACTTCTTTAGTTTCAACAAAATTGTTTGCACGATGATATAATGGTAGATATAAAGAGAGAGGGGGAGACAGACAGACAGACAGACATACAGAAAGAAAACGCTATAGAGATAAAAAGAGCTCACGAAAAGTAAGTTTGAAACACGATTGTCCACACACATAGTTATTCATAACCCCACATCATGATTATTATATTTATTTTTTTAAAGTCAAATGCCTATATATACACTTTCCAATTTGGCTGAGAGCAAACTATATAAATAATACAGACAAAATTATTTCAGAGTGGCTTGCTTGGGAAGGTGGAAATTGCACGATGTTCATCTTTTTTAACAATTTAATCACAATCTACATCAAAGGACGACATCGAAGAATCATTGTTGCGGAACGGATCTCATATCGAGAAACATGTACGTCTGATGCATTCCTGAATTGAGACGAGGCCTCGATTTGACTCAAATTATTATAATCTCTCTATATACATCTGGTTCCTAATTTTCACGTATATAATTGATAAAATAAAAATTGATTTGAAATAATATGTACTGCCTTGATTTTGAAAACGTTGTAGCGATCTTGTTTTTTCCGTGTTAACGTTTTCCTCTTTTTTGCCTGAGCTGATCACGCATTGACCTTGTTTTGTTTGCCCTTGATACGACGAAAAGATAATTCATATTCATTATCTCCTTCTCTCTCTCCCTCTCTCTCTCCCTCTCTCACTTTTTCTTACTCACTCTCTTTCTCTCCAGCTCCCACTGGCACTGTCTCTCTCTCCCATCTCTTTTATTCTTTCTCTCTTTCTCTCTCTCTCTCTCTCTCTCTCTTTCTACACCACCCTCTCTCTCTCTCTACACCCTCTCTCTCTTTCTTTCTGACTTTGTATTTTGTACATAATTCAGATTCTCACCAGTGTCACCATCATGAATTTTACTACTGTAAATTACTTGAAATTTGGGGTAAAGAATCCATTTTGTTGAAATTGTTACCAATCACATTAAGGTATATTCATTATTCCTCAGTGAAAATGAATAAATTCAAATTCTATACAACATTTTTTCTTTCCAGAAAAAAACAATGAGAGCTATTTTTAGACAAAATGAACATATGCCAAGATTTCATCTAGACAACCGTGCCTGTCTCATGATGGCGCTTTTAGAGAACGATGTAAATAAACAAACCTCCATCTTGGACTCTCATCACCCGAATTGACACAGTTGAAAAATCCAGGTCATGTTTGGATCAAGTATTTTCTCACGTTAGTTTCTGTTAATAAGGGTGTCAGGAACGAATGCACTTTGCTCCACATTCTACCGGAGTCATCCTTGTTACAGTATTCAATATAAATAGAATCGATGATAGATAACCGAAGTTCACTCCTTATTGTTACCTGCCCCGTGCTATGTCATCAAATTTTTTCGCTGAATATGAAAATGGTGTAAACAATGTATTTCTAGGCAAAAATAGGAGTGAAAAGAGAGTACACATGCATGGTTCAAAAATAGATTTGAGTTTACCCTCTTTCATTACAACCGAGACACGAATATTTCATAACAAACTACAATAGTAATGATGATGTTTCGTGTAGATTCTGGAGATTATATGGGCAATTTCCTGCAGTAATAGCGTTTTTCTTATATGAGTGTGCCCCCCCCCCCCATACATTTGTTTTGCCCCTCGATCCCCAAACTGGGCCCACACCCCTCCGTAATTGAATGGCAGTCATATACCCATGTATCCATCCTCCTTCAATTATTTGCTCGTTGTTGAGGGGAAGGGTGGGGGCAAACGCCAGTCCTTATAGTTCTAATCTAACGTTCGACAGGTAACACAGCTGATGTAAAAATCATTGGGCGACCCCCTACAGGTATGTATAGTGCCTGCATGAGGAAGTATAGAAGTAGATCTCAAAGTACCCTTCCCCTACCCTTTCACCCTACAAAATATTTCCTTCTTCAAAAGATTAGAATAGACCTACATCTTGTTTTTCAAGCCCATGAACAGTGTGCGTAGCACAAACAAATGGAATAAAACGTCTTAAACATTTTCTTACATTCATCTATACTCGTATTAAAATGAATATTATATAGCACTACATTGGATCCTAGGCCTCTGATATATCTCAACACCAAACAGGCTTATCATATTTTCTGTGTCATGGAGGGGGCAATATTTATAACTTGATATTTTGCTTTGCCGCTGGGTGTCTGCCAAGTTGAATGGGAGGCCATTGCCATTGTGACACGGTGCTATCTTATTTATGTCAATAAAGTTAGAAATGTTGCTGAAGGAAGTGATGAAAAGTATCGAGTATTTATAGCACAGTATAATCCTCTTGAAAATGGCGGGTTTGTTGGATTGTTTGAATGAAAGTGCTGATGTGGGCACATCCATTGATGATTGGCAACAATAATTTATATTTGGGTTTCGCCGACCTACTTCAAAGTACCTTTTCATAACTTTTGGCTCATAGCTAAGAACTTTTAAAGGACTTTAAAAAGCGCAACATCTGTTCAAATCTCCGAATAGGAGATTATAACATTATTGATATGAAATTTTTGAAGATTTTCCAAGATTGTAAGCAGGGTTTTGATTTTAATACACGATATCCCCTATTTTCAAAAGATATTACATGTATATAGTTTACAACCATACCTAGGCCTATCCCCTCGGTCAATCTAGCAAAACGTTGAGATGCGAAACATATATTTGCAAAAGGCTAAAGGAAACAAGGTCAACGATGTTATATACAACTTTTTGTCACAAAATAAGATACTAAATCAACATAAAAAATACGCCAATAGCCAAAAATATCTAATATCAATATCGAATTTTTAAAAATATTTTCTGAAATATATATAAATAGAATATGCCTATTGATAGAAAGAATATTCCAGAAAAAGATGTTTGCTTATCCGTGCCAGTCTGAACTAGTGTGGCTTTGAGATTATCAGAACTCAAATAATGACAGAGCACAATACTGGTATAATCATGATAATATTCAGCCGTGTACTTTAACCTACAAAACCTGACCAAAATATTGACAAGTGTTGGTACATTGAAGCCGTAAATAGGTGGACTGTGACTCCTTCTTATAACATGAATGTTCATGACAACGCAAATATTATCTAGGATGTGAAATCATGTGATGGTTGGGTCCATATTGTCAAGTTTGCAATGTTCAGTTACGGGGTATTGTGTTTGCAAACGGGTGAATATTCGGATTAGTTTTCACGAGGTTTTTTGTCTATTTTGGGGTGACGACGCAATATAGGGAAGGGCGTCAATCCAACTTTAGTAGGGGAAAGGGCAAACACAATTTATTGGAGTTATCGAATGGGATCGAATGCACATTTGATTAGAGCACCCCCCCCCCCCCCCTCATCGACTCCCGGGGAGAGAGTGATGTATACTGTGTATACTGTAGGTAAAGTGAATATGTCGTCATTTTATTAGTTATTGTTTAACTTTTTATGGTTTGTGAGAGGCGCCGGCCGAGGGATTTTTGTTTTCGTTCAATATACAATACACGGTCATGTGAATTTGACGCTTTTGTAATACAGAGAAACTTGCGCAATAAAACAAAGCCTTACCATTCGTGCCATATGATTTTATAGAACATTTCTGAAAGGAAATGATAATCACAAGTGATTGATGGACTATTGTTCATGGTCAAAATAGATTGCTCTGCATTTCATTATCGTAAGATAATTTTTAATTTGTAATTTCAGCATTGTTTTATATTCCCGGGGAAAAGACATTTGTGGTGAGTTTTTCTACACCAAGACCCACCAAAAAAGCCTGACAGAGCTGGTGGGATTCCGAAATCATGTTCCCTGTAAAGGGGAGAATGCTGGAAGCCCCCCCCCCCCCTCCCCCAAGCGCTCCCATCTGACAATCCTGGATACGCCCATGTAATATCTCTACTGCTGACAGTTAGACTGACACTTTATGATAATGGACATAATCTTCAGAGGAAACCTGATAGGAAACACAACGTGACCAAATCATCAAGGTCCGAGTCGGGCCTGTTACACAACCAGATAAGTACGGTAACTGGTCCAACTTCTAGTCTTTCCCGTTCGGAAGTCCTGGACTACCGGTAGGGATCTAGGACCTTCCTGTAACAGAAGGCCCTGCCAAAATATTAACTGAACTTCATCTGAACTGCACGAGCTTTAGACCATTCTGTCACACGTACTTTTCCATGTATTGCAGTATCGCGTGAGAAAATATTTCGGTTTGTTATTGAAAACATTGCTTTTGCATTTTTTATATGGGGAATTCATTTAAATAAACGACCTTGCTTTTACGATAAGCTTTTTTGCGAACCATTGTGGTGACATTAGATTATCACTCACCTCCCCCCCCTTTTTTTTTTTTTTTTTTTTTGTAATAAAAAAAAAATTATGCATACTACCCCCCCCCCCCCCCCCCCCCCCCCCACTGAGCGAGATATTGGTCGGCACGATTTTCACATTTTCGAGGTCAAATACGAAAAAAAAATTATGATCACTACCCCCCCCCCCCCCCCCCCCCCCCCCCCCCCCCCCCACTGAGCGAGATTTTGGTCGGCGCGATTTTCACATTTTAGGCCCCCCCCCCTACCGGCAAATCCTGGATCCGCCCCTGGTGCACCGTAACATATAGTGTCAAGTAAGCACATACCAGGCAATGATTTTGAAGTCCATAATTATGTATATTTTGAAAAACTAGGACGGATTGTGGGGAAGTGCTTAGATATGGGGGTATTTCATTCACAATGCTCATATAGAATATGAATCCATTTTGGAATTTCTCTACCGCTAGATTATATACATGGGTGACACAGAGAAAGTAAAATCGCATACTTAATCCATATGATATTAATCAATCGTTTTTACCAGAAAATGTTGACTGAAATATTTAGGGAAAATACTAGTTGGAATCTTATGATGATGATTCTCGCCCGGTGTTTGTTTGAGTTTTATGATTATGATAAGGTAGGAATCAGGTAAAATTCACCTCAATTTGATAGGAATATATAGATTTTTGTTTTAAAGCAAGTTGTGATTAAAAAAGAAAATACGACTTTGAGTCAATAGAGAAACGATGGTTTCTTTCACTAAAAAGTTATGATATAAAATAAATATATATTGACTTGGAATCACGAAAACTATTTTTTCTTTTCTTTTGCAGATGGAAAAAAAGAGAGAGAACAAGGAAAATGATTATTTTGGTCTATATTGAAAATGCCTATAAATAATGCTGCTTCAGCTCATGTATAGTACATGGCTAGGGTTCAAAGACGCGATTGTATAAGACCAGACTTTTTCGCTCTCCCTGTGAGCAGACGTTGCAGATTTGGGGTACAATTCGCGACATAGGCAGAAAGAAAATTGGTTCAAGTAAAAAAAAAAAAAAAATGAAAACAGACTCCCACGCAATAGACACAGACCGTATGGTGGGAGAATGGTTGGTGTAAACAGACTGCTGTCTTAGTCGTGGCAGTGACAACAAAAATTGTCATGGCGGAAAATTATGAATGACATGAGGCGGTCTAAAGGTTTGATTATTTTTCTTGTCGATATGGTTTAATTTTAGATACGATCTGGCTCTGTGTTTGGGCAAGGAGAAGAAGGTAAACAGGAGGATGATCTAGAACGGAATGAACTATATGGAGTGAGGTTGTCATGACACGGAATCACGTCTTATCTATAATCATGTAATCATCATCTAGTTTTAATCTCGTTTTCTGCTTCAGGTATGAATTTCAAGGTCATCATGAATGATAAAAATGGTGGTAGAAACTCCCTCAGTATCATTTTCCCACGACACTCTACATTATTATTGATTTAATAATAATTATGACTGAATGAAACAGGTCTTTTTCTTGTATTTTTTTTTTACCACATGCCTATTTTTGTCTTGTATGTGCATATAGACCTTTGTGGATATAGTCGTATTATTATCATAGTTACAGGCGTATAGGATGTGCCTATTTATTTCCTCTTGCAACGTCTTCAGTTATACCATTCATAGAATAAATGTTGTTCCCAAGATAATCTGATCATCACTCACTTCGTTTTCATAAAAGTGATAAAAATAGCAACATCCTTTAAAAAAATTCCAGAATTGGTCTATTTTTATCATTATTATTCAGTGAGACCAGTCTTCGTCATTATCTTTTATATCATAGTGATTATGAAAAGTTATAACATCCCTTTGTCATAACAGAAATTATCACAACCACCGCCGCCACCACCACCAACGCCATCAGGCATCACAACCACCGTATACCAGCGCGATAAGTTAAACAATTATTCATGGCTTATCATTGTGCATGATTGTCCTCACCCATTGTCTACCACATTATGAACAGGAAGACCCATCACAATCATCACACCCAAAACCACGAAATATAGATCAGGAGTCGGGACTATCATCTATTTGTCTCTGCCATTCGGTCACAGCCCAATATGCATGGTCAAATGAACTCAGATAATATTCCGCATCATCATCGTCATCGTTGAATTTGTCTACCACCGCGAAAAAACAATATTTTGTGCCCGAGGTCACTCATATTAATAACCTGCAGTTCACCGCAAGTGCTCTGATCTACTTAGGACGTATTTTTAGTATTTTTTTCCCCACTTCTTGCTCTCCTTCTCTCTTTCCCTCTGCTTTTATCATTCAGAAGATTACCTGTATGAATTGAACCCATATTTGTTGTAGATAACTACGGTCACGTTCAAACCCAGGATGCAGTCTGTCCGACTTTCGTTCGCGCCTCGATGAATACCAATCATGGTGAAAAACGTGTCATAATTCAATAGATGAAGGACGTCCATACATCATAATAATGATTGTCTCTCTCACACACTCTCTCTCTCTTTCTCTCTCTTTCTCTCCTTCTCCCTCTGTCCCTCTCTGTCCCTCTCTTCATCCCCCTCTATTGATCGTGTTTTCATTCATTTTAATATTTCTTTGTATTGCAGGAATGTGACCAAGGGTGGGTCGTGTTTTTAGCCGTGCACTCTGAATGCCCTCGTGAGAACAGCGAGAGAGGAAGAAATACACATGTACATCGGTACTATTTCACTGGTTCACCGTTCCATGTGGAGCAGATCTAAAAATGTGAAGGCCCTTGATCCGAGACGTGACCACTGAACTCTCTGTGTAATCGTGGTCAAGAACGAAACAGACATACGAGAGGAAAGAGGGGGGGGGGGGGGGGGAGGTAGAATGAGAAAGAGAAAGTCCGAGACATGGAGCAAGATGGATAGCTGGAGCGACAGAGAGGGTTGAGACAACGAAGAGGAGATCGAGACTGAAGGGGAGAGAGAGAGAGAGAGAGAGAGAGAGGGGGGGGGGGGGCATGGAACGAGATTTAGAGATGCAGCTTAGGAGTTGAAGAAGAGCGAAGAGGAGAGGAGAGACTGAAGGTTTGGGGAGAGAGGAGGGGGAAGAAAAATCCTGACTTTACTTCACTCCGGGAGCTGTAGCCCATGTACGATAATTTGTTGTTTCTTTATTGCTGTTACTACATCGCTGTTGTCCTTCCCTTTCGCCCCCATCTCTTCTTATCCTCTATTTCTCCTTTTTGAATCTCATATGCATTTATATTACTTTAAAATAGCTCCTCTATAAAAACATTTAAATATTGCTGCAATCAATTTTTTTTCTCGTACGTATACTATATAGTATAGAAACTATGCCGTGTGGTAAAGTTCACATAAGTGACCATGTCTTCAAAAAATATCGTACTAAAGTAGGCCTCTTCTTCCTCCGCTTCCACACGTATACGGAGCTTCTTGATTACATCAGAATATTTTAATCAATTGCATAATTATTATTATGAACGTCATAGCAGGGACAAATCAATACACAACCCGATGGGATGGGAAATTTGTTGTTCTTTCGTAAAGAAAGCTTGGAATTATCATGGAGTGATAGACACGATAGAGGGGCGATCATTTTCATATTATTTATCTTTCTATTTGACATAAGAATGATTGCATGAACATGATTCACGAAAGATTCTTGTCTCCTATTGATGAAAGTGTCAACATTAATCTTAGAAATAATATTGTTTGTGTTTGAAGACTGTACTTAGTGAACAGTTTTGGTAGTAGAAACACAATTAATGAAAGTCGTTTCTCAGCTTGCATTGACCGACATCATAAACATTTAAGATTGCTATTTTACTAATTGCAAGGGAACATGAAGTGAAAAAAAACTAACTAACAAGCGTCACATTAGAACTCAAAGGTCTGAATGTTTATCGTAGCAAATTAAGCGAATACATTCGACGCCATTTTACAATTTACATAATGACGTTGACAGTAAAACCACAGACATTGGTTGTTTATACCATTACCAGTTTCTTTAGTTGTTTTCCCCTAGAGCCCCCGATCGTTATTCCAATTTGATCTGCTTTATTAGGGTGTGGTGTGCTCACAGGGTTGGGTCATGATCCACTGTTTATCACATAATATTCAGGACTAGTATGTATAATTCCAATTTGCTTCCCTAAATCAGTCACAGTCACGACACATTACATCAATTCAAACCTTTATAAAGGTTTGATTGCGTTGTGTTCACAGCTCTATGTTCAAATTTGTTTTAGTTAAACATGATTACAGAACGTCACAAACGCTATAAGTAGACATTTCATTTATTTGTTTGTTAATATGATGACAAATATTGTATTTGCTTTATTTCATATACTCGTTTATAAACTACAAACTCGCCCGCCAATTTATTTCATCATCTGAATTCAAAGTTCATAACCTTTTTAATGTTTTTCTGTTCAAACACACCTTGTGAAATACGCAAATCACACAAAAGGTGTTGAGCAAGAAAAAATAGTTTCCCCAAACAATCGATTTTTGCATTGATTTTGGCATGTTTGGAGCGTGTTCCGAGCGCCGGAAGGTACCACCCATGCTGATTATCGGAAGTTACAGAACATAATATTCTTTATTGTCCAGTCCAACGAAATTATTAATCTTTTTGTTGACGTCACTCACAATGTACGGAACTGTCAACCTCCCACTGAAAGAAAAGTGTGTTATATTTTGGAAATAAGACAATATCTTATAATAATATGTGGTCATGGTGACGTTTAACGATGGGATGCGAGAAAGTAAAGAATGAATGAATGAATGAATGAAAGGTATTAAAGAGAGTGTTGTGTCAAAATTTGTCGTCATAGAGATAACATCCCCCATCATCAAATCGAGCAACGACATCATTCGCTCCTCATACCTGTTTCTGACTTGTAATTCAAACAGTTGCATTCCTCTCAGTCTAATGAAGTTTCTAAATTCTGTCTCTTTCTCTATTTTCTTAACATCTATTTTTAACTCTCTGAATAAGTTGATCAAATTCTGAAGTTACTTTAGAATTGAACAAAACAATATTCACCGCTTGCGTATACCAATGTTAGCGTCCAAAAAGGCAGTTCGCTAAAATGTCGATGGTATAATATGTTACCGAGCAATGTTGTTCATCTATACAGACTGAAATTTTCCTCCCCAGGGCTGCTGAGTCAAATCAGACTTCCTTTCGGAGCAAAAATTACTGGTATACCGTCAAATTAAAAACAAAGGCTCTCTATATTTTCCTAGACAAAGTGCACAATATTGCCCTCTCCGTGAACCCTCAACCTTCGTCTTGGAGCTTTCCACCATCTACCAAGGTTCCGTCAAACGGAAGTCTTCAACTAAATTCTCTCAAATTCGCCAGATCCCGCTTTCGTCGCGTGCCCGTAATTAAAGGATCAATGGTGATTGGATTTGGGAGATAGGTGGAGGCGGGACCGACTCGGCTGGCGAACAGCCGTAACGACAGAAAATTCTCTTAAAGGTTAGATCACCCTTTGAGTTCCTCACAGATTCAACGTATGTAATCAAGAACGTCAATGACGGCGTTATAAAATCGCAGGTGAACGATGAGATAAACTTTTTAAATATTTTTTATAGCAGTCCCTAAAATTCTCTTTTGCATGCAGTTGAAAAAGAAACTTATTGGGCCACTAAATATTTTGACATATGATTGAAGGCCCATGTTTGATAAATACAACATTAGCCCTAGATAACAATAATAGTACAATTAAGATGATTTGTTTTCTTTTTTTTCCCGAATAGTGAGAGAACAAAATTTGTTTGACACAACATACAGTATCCTACTATGTAAACCTATATTATTAGGGCGGGCTAAAGTTGTAAGGCCAAGGTGCAGACACAGACTATTATTCCTTTAATTTTTAGGTAGCCAGGTTTTGTTTACACCGGCGTTTCACAGTGTTTCATCGCGTAATGTAATAATTCCGCTGCTGCTGAGAGATGAAAAAATCCGGAAAGAGATAATTTTGGGCACTTTATATTAATGACACAAACGGTGCTTCTATTATTAGAGGCAGGAACAGTTGAATTTTACTCGTAACCAGCGCAGAGTTAATGGCAACAGTGTAAAGCTGACTGCATACTGACTGCAGGAGAGGTAGGTAGCCCGTCCTTTATTCCCAAATGCACTTTTGTATATCAGCTGGGCACTTTTGTCTCTAACACTGAGTAACGGGTACCTGGGAGCGACCCCATTCCCAATTTATCATTTACTGTGCCCTCCTTCTGTAAGTTACTGCAAACATAACCCTGAATTGTCTGACTAAAAAAGTGCATAATAATGATATTTTCTCTCCAATAATTTCAGTTTTTAGGGACATCTCTTACGGTGACACAATAATTTTACGCATTGGGTTCAATTGTAATAATGTTAAATTACCAGGAAAATTGGTTATCTGAGGACGACATTGAATGGGCGTATATTACGCTAAATAAAACGATGAACTGGCAATAACTTCGAGTAGAAAAGAGCATTACGTAACAATCCAGGGTCTCACCTCGTCGCAATATGCTAGTCTGACTTCCAACTTTTCCTCTTCTTGTTCATATTTCCCCTGTATACTAATGTCAGCATATCTGACATTATTTATGTTTGCCAGAAAGAAAATAATTATATCAACTTTTAAAAAATGAGAATAAAAGACTTAACTCGTGCCTCGAGGGTCATTAATCCTATGAAATTCGAAAAAAATCAACGTATGGAGTCTTGACATTTTAGACTAGTCTATTATGTCCCTGTTACACAAGCCACGTATAGGGGTCATTCGAGGTTCAACACAATCAGGCCGTCTACTGACTGGTCTTGCATAATCTACGTCCATTTCGGACAATTCATCTTCTTTTTTCCGGGCAATTATTTTAGAGCCTTGTAATAAGTTACGTCGTAATTTTATACGATTTACCTGGAATCCAATATGTGGGCTTTGAGAACTTTGGGGTGAAAAGTTTATTAGGGCCAATCAGATTTATTCACCACCGCGATTAAACGCTGACCGTTGAAATGGTTCCAGAAGTTCTCGAAATGGGAGATTGGTCCAATTGCATGGGGGCAGATTAGGGCACCAAACTGGTAAAATCGAGCCCCATAGCCCCTCCCCTAAGTGTTACCCTATCCAAACAGATGGCTAAATAAAACAAGACAGTAAGGACGAAGGGAGATGGTAAATCAAATAATGTAAGTACGTCAATCGATGATTTCTGGTGATTTTTTAGTACAAAAGTAGAAGTTAGAACAAAGCTGACCTTAAACAGATTGTGGCTGAACATCGGGGCGTCTGAGAACTTGAGTTCATTTTCACGTCACTCAAAATTTGTCATTTCTCAGACTACGTCTCATTCATAAATGAGTAACGTATCCATGACTGTCTTGAACTATATTTAAACACAATCAGCTAAGAATAGAGTTATCATCTTGTATCAATAACCGCGGCTTTGTGGAGTACGATGAAGATTTGGAAAAAATGAGAAACTTGTTCGAATTTTTGTTGAGGCGGAGAACAAAGAATTAGTCTTTCCTAATCCTGGAAAAGGGAGATGGCTTCACTTTTAACGGGAGCCCAAGATACTAAGATTTCCCTTGTCTATATGGTCTATATTTATCCCGAAATCAGTTGGTGGTTGGCGTGTCTATTCTGGGTGAGACCATGGACCTACGTATACTGTGTGAGAGCCAACATGGAAAGCAAATATTGGGTGGAGCATTGACGTCATAAAGCGAACTATGGTAGGTCTGTTTCTCCTATCCCTATAGCACTGGATATCAACAGGTGTCTTTGTCCGGCCACTGCGCCCTCTTATGAAGGACTTCTTTCTCTAGTTGCCTAGCCACAGAACAAGACCTGTCCTCGATTTTTTTTTACTCCAAGAGCCTGCAGCGTAAGAGGATCAGAAGTGAATAATGAAAAGTTAACAAGTTAAAAATGGCCCAAATGGTCGTCTTTAATCCCTCTCCCTAACAGTTGTCTAAAGTGGTTAGAAGACCATTGTAACTATAAAGTGTAATATGAAAAGTGAACAGTTTGTAACTGACTAAATTGATTTCATTGTCTGTATTCTCTCCCTAGGAAGCTTAAAACAAATCATTTAAAATGATCATTAATTAACTAACTAAAATGTTTCCATTGTCTTTACTCTTTTTTTAAATATAATTATGAGTAAATATAATAATTTTGTCTCTCTCTATGATAATTAGGATATTCGTTTTATCTGGTCCATCCATACCATTTATCTATTTTTTTCTTCATATAAACAAGTCATTAAAAATAAAAGAAAACAGTATTACTAATACCAGATAGACAAGTTTATGCATACAGTATAGATGGTTGATAGTTGCTCACCAAAATGATAAAGCACTGAAAAAATCAATGTATTACGTTTACCTTATACTAATACTAATACTAATATTAATAACGAAATATACAGCAGGCATGGGGACAAAAAGGTTCAACATTGTAACACTTTCATAGCTCCATATTTCCTATACAATGAACTTCTTTTTTAAAGAATCACATGATCAGTTATCAATACTTCCGTCACATTTTAGACACTTAGGAAGTTTCATGTCCTTTCCTTGACCCAGCATAATAATTAGTAACTAAAATAGAATTATTATATAACAAAAGCTATCTAATATCTATAAATGTATTTTAGCTTATGATTTTAACCTGGTATATATACCATTAACGTTGGCAGGTGCTCTTCCGCCCTTGAGACCCCCGTAACATAAAATAGAAAGCTGAGGGTACTTAATGACTGCAATTAGATAATAATTATATTAAAGTGCAATTTACTGAGAATCCATAAATCGGCGAGATGCTAACCAATACAATCGAATAGGTTTAGAACCTTGGGAGGTTATTTTGGCTGGTACGAAATAAATATTATCCGACTGGCTTTAAAAAATGCATCCGTTTCAAAGAATAGGAATTATGGTCTGGGTAGCAAACTAAGGCCACACTTTTTTTACAAAGTAGACCAAACTTCCGACCATCATCAATCAAAAGAGAACTAATGATTTTAAATAATAAATGAAATTGTATCAATAGATAAAGTGATTAATCGAAAAGATCATCTAACCAAGGCATGTCCATCAATCTTCTTTGTTGTGTAACGGCATTTATGGTTACCATGCACATTATTTTCCTCTTCTATCTATACATGAATGAGAACCCATTTTACTTTGTTAGTGGATTGGCACTTGCGTTACTTTTTTCAATGACTTGATGTCTCTGCATGCCCTCTGCATATTCTATTGAAATTGAATTTCCATTTCATAATGCCGTTGCCCTATGTTCATTCTCTGGTCATTGGCCTGAGAGCATGAAAGGTCGAAGACATGTAATGGAGTGGTTATCAACTGGAAATCGTTATTATATAATCGACAACATAATGGCGTTGTTATCCATTAAGTAGCCCCCAGCATATTTTCATTTTCTTTTCAATGTATCATTACAATCGCCGGCCAGTCTCAAGCATGCGTATAGGACATGCAGAGTTCACCGATCGATCGGGGGTTATATCTCTCTTTCATCAGCTGAGATTCCCACCACGTGGTTTTAGGAAGGAAGTGAAGGCACCTGTATCCGACCGTCTGTTTTTCAGCTTTAGTAGAAATAGCTAGCCTTACGCAAATACATGGTAACGAGGGCGGTGGTATTCCTTGATTTATTTCCTATCACTTGCAATTCTTCGGATTCGAATCCATTCTAAAATTGAATCAGGCAAAAATATTTAAATCGTCCTTTATTCACATTTTCAAAACAGCGAAAAGACTTTCACAGATCAAAGTGATTTAGTACATCAGGGCAACAACCTATTTGTATTGGTGATCGGTGTATAGGTCTAAATTGGTAAGGAAGGGTAGGCCTACATTCACAAAATAATTATCCATGCAGTATGTTATTGTCATTTCTGTGAATACATTCCTTACTCGAAAATGTCCACCCCCAAATTTCAGTTTAGCACGAAATATGTGCATGATATTAACAATCGACACGCCACGATACCTATGCCATTTCCGGTCCACTGCTCAGCATGCTTGTCGGACCACGTGGTATTAAGAGGAAGATTATCAAATTGGGCAAATTCCACAGCCTTTTGTTTGAGACATCCAGACATCCGATTTGATTCAATAGTGATTCGCGCCATAAATTATACATATCAATCTACAACACATTGATCGTTGTTCTATAATAATGATGGCACTATTGTCATTGTTGCCCTAAAGTTTGACATCCGAATTGACTACATTTAAACTCAGGACATGTTTCGCTGATACAGAAAGATAAATGCGACATTGGAACTTTTACATGTATTTTCGATTGAAAGAATACCTTCCTAAATAATTATTTGTCAATCGAAAAAAAGCCACAGTCTGCAGATAGCATATATTCAGAACATTTTTTATATCTATTATGATAGTAGGTATATTGCTTAAATAGGGCCTATCCTATCCTACCTATATAATATTACTCATGACAGATATTTTTCACAAATTTATATACGTGACAATCCGTAGTCCAAAGCCTACCTATATAGCAGTAATGAACAAATCAGATATTCCCACTGCCCACCACGTGCTCGAAGTCAATATGACGATCGTCCTACTTCCACCACCACGTGGTCCAGATCTCAGCCATGTGAGGGATCGCAATCCGATTCTTTCTTTTCAGAGTACAAACTACCCGCTATTAGACTCTTTTATTGTCCCCTGTGGAGTTTTTGAAATAGGTTGCACGCAGAAGGGGGCTGACTGAGCGCGCTTTAATAGAAATCTGCTGCTTTTCAAATAAAGAGGGACAGGAAGTTCAAAGTTAACAGTATGAATGGGAAAGGTGTGTGAGAGGTCACACCACCGCAGCGCCAAACGCATGGGTTCCCCTCTCTAGCTCTGGGTCTCTTTCATCGGCCATGAGTTTGTGGACCGTTGAACTTGTGCAGTTTAGCTTGGCGCATAAATTAAAAGCATTTTCAGAAATTTAGTGACTTGGTATTTGAAGTCACTATGACACATTAACGAACGTATAAAATGAGGAAAGGTGTTTTCTGAAATAGTTTTAGCATCAGGTTCATAAAAACAGGTCTCACATCTCCAACTAAATAGGTATTGGGGAACGTAGAGAGTTAGATCGTTTGTGAGTATACATTAATTATCATTACTCATAATATACATAATTATCAAATAGAATTATGACTATTTATGCAAACTTCATTTCCCAGTATAAATTTACATCATTACTTTTGCTAGGTAGGGAGGCCTATTGATATGCTGATACAAGGAGCATTCCTGGTTCTTTGAGACTTCACACGTACATGGTCCTACTAATCCTACATGCACCAGGCAGTAGCAAATCGCTCGATCACCGCCATATGAACCAGTGACCTCAGTTCTTTTTTCAAACTTTGGCGCGGGAAACTGTAATAATCATTTATCAATAATCAAACAACATGATACAACAAAGTAACAGAGACACAGAGTGGGAAATTATCCTTGTTTACTGCTAGAAAAACATAAGGAAATCGATATTTGGCAATCGATACCGCATTTTTGAGATCCACCAAAGAGGTTACATAACAATAACCCCCCTAGGACCTACGTTTAACCCCTCTCACCTGGATTATAGAACCACAAAACCTATTCAAATCTACTGCTCAGGTATGCGCGCGAAAGGGCGTTCACCGATGTAAAGATGGGACCCGTGGGTCAACTTTCGGTCAGCGGTAGGGGTAATCACTGTGACCCTCTTCTTTTTCACGGCTTCATTCTATTTAGCTTTTTCTATTCTCTACACAGATCTTGGCGAATTTAATGCGATTAAAATAAGATTATCTGTGAAAATCGGCCAGACAGACGAGGACAGATGATAGTAATATAATTGACTTTTGACAGGTAGAGGCAACTCCCTCACTTATGTAAAATTATCACACCGTGGCGAACTGTTTTACTTTTCTTTCAGAAAGAAATACAAAGACGAGGAGGTCGTCTATTTGCCTTTTTCGGAACAAAGTTGAAAGAACAATTTCAGGAAAAGTTGAATTCTTATATACGCCCATGTAAAATATTGGCGTCCAAATTATTCCCTTTTTCCTTCTAAATCAGAGTTATATAATCCTAATGTGAAGGAATGCGACTTATACTTATTTCACAATAATGACATTTATAACATTCCTGTAGTTTTGTCTACGTATCGAGCAGAAAACAAATATTTGATAAATCTCCCTGAGACTCTAAAATCAGGAGCAGAAGTGGCATTGTCAAACTGTTCATGGGCATTTTATCTTACATTATTTTGTTGACCCGCATTCTGCATTATGATAATGTGATTAATAGATTTATGCCTCAATACTTGGGCACTTTTTCAACTCAAGATTTTCTTGAAATCTGAGACAATGTTTGTAAAAGTTTGAAGACTTCACCAATTTTTTGTACATGTATATAAAGTAGAAAAGGGGTCTATAGTTCAGTAGGCCTACAAGAGTTTGAAGGTATCACAAAAAAGGTGCTTTATACACCAAACAGTCTATATCAAGAATCCTGAAATTCCAGAAAGATAATAAAAATAAAGGGGTGTACTTCACCGTGTTCATTGTCCCAAAAAGACAACTGGTCATCAAATCCGGACTAACTCTTTCTTGACCCCTTGTCCTTTGTCCCTGGATGTGGGGTCCAAAAATGGAGAAGTGGCCCTTTTGTATCATTTCTGAGAAGGGAAGTAAAGTCAGGTACTTATTCAGAACCCACCCAAAAGTTGTCTTGTCCATTTACCTGCATACCTCCATAAAATTATCGCTTTCTAGGATAAACTGTAATGATGAAAATAATGTATTTGTTATTTTGAAAAATACCTGGAAGCTTGTCGAAATCCTCTGGGCTCAGACATTTGCTCAGGGCTTTATTTTGTCAAAATCATGGCTTGCTTGGGTTGTGGGGTAAGTGTTAGGGTTGCAATTGGGGTTTGTGAAAGTTTTTGGTCCAGGTTTAAACTTTCGTGTTTAGCAATATTGTTACAGGAGCAAATACCGCCAAGCTCCTTGATATCGCACACCCTTTATACGTTGCCTGGTGCAGTCTCTACTGTCATTACTAAACGTCCTTATCAAAAACTACATTCTCACAAATTGAACCCCCAAAACTCATTTGTCATCTATCTGCTACTTCAAAAATGATTTTAAAAGGATAACATCTCACCTTCTACAAAAGAAATTACAAAATAAATCAAAATGTCGTCAATTTCAAGGTTATATTGGCCTCTAACAGTTCTGAGTGTTTTGATTTAATATGTTTACACACACACACCCACACACACACGCACACACACACCCTATCTCTCTCTCTCTCTCTCTTTCGCTCTTTCGCTCTCTCTCTCTCTATCAACATCTCTCTATCTCTCTCTCTCTCTCTCTCTCACTCACTTTTACTTCAGTAAACAATATACTTCAATCAGAGAAGCAATTTAAGTTTCAGACAACAGACTGTTACACCCTGTGTGAGAATAGTCATTACAACGCCACTGATTACAAGTCATGGGCAGACAAAACAATCAGCTGACTGCTCGATCCCGAATCCCTGCAGCCGGATGCTTCGTGCATACTAATAAGCTACTTATTATTCATAGTAAATGTGGAAGCTGGTAATTAGTGGATGTCAACTGAAGTGGCGTGGGTGCAATTAGGGGTCACAACATTGCCTCCATTATCATGATATTTTCTTTCCTCTTCTTTCCATCTCCTTCCCTCGTATTATAAAGCATTCATTCTTATTTCTTGACTTTGCCTTTACTTTAATTATGCGCAGGGAGATGGGAGAGATCGGTACTCATTTTTTTTTGATAACCAAGGTTCGAATAATTATTATAATGACAACTAAGACTTATTCAGTATTATCTCAAAGATAGGAGCTCACAATCTCAATTTGCCCTTTGACTGTCTATAAGCCCTGCGTCATAATGCTCATTCTGTCTCTGCGTCGAGATCTCTTCATCCATCCTCTCAGTCTCTCTCTCAATCTCTCACCCCCCTCTCTCTCTCTCTCTCTCTCTCTCTCTCTCCTTGCCATCATCTACTCACTCGCTACTTCCACTTTCCCATACACTACTGTCTTTAATTCATATCTCTTCGCTAATCTCATGTTTGGCACGTGCCGCCTAATGTTGACGCGACGCTGCTGCCTCGCCCCCCATCTCCCCGTCTCTCCATTCTCCAAGAGATTTACCTTAATTAATGCATATCGTGTCACTAATTAAGAAGGCTTAGCATATATAGTGCTCATGTCGTGCGGATACATGCCACTTGAATCATGGGGTTCATACCGGGGTTATGCAAAGCAGAAGCATAAGTACGCCAAGCATCTATTACTAGATCAATATTACCGGGGAGCTTATAATGGGTGACTGTGACAAGCCCATGTTCCTTTACATAGTATATTTGAAAGATGGTAAACGTAAATAAATAAAATGTATAACAATCTCGTTATTTTATTATTACCATGTGGAAAATAAACAACCTATCTTGTCAATTTCAGTGAGTCGATATCATTTTGTCACCGAGACGGTTATCTAACAATTAATGTTCTTTATAGAGACAAGACAGTAGCAAAATGGTGCCAAATTTTGACTATATTTTGATGTGTCATCAATGCTTTCATTCTGTTCAAAACATTCCTATTTACCAAACTCAGTTCCTGGAGCACGTGATATATTGAAGTACTGAGGTTTATATCACTGCATTTTATTTATTTATTCATTTATTTATTATTTCCAATTTCAATTTCTTACAATTCATTTTTAGTGAGCAAGGATAATGCAGTCTGCTGTTGCCTTTATAATTTTATGCCACTTTCCACTTCGGGAAGACATTCATAATGTAATACAATATAACAGTGGTATACATCTATTTCTCATTTAACTTTTTAACATGTCTGTTGTTATCATTATTCCATATGATTCGTCTATGTTTATAAACAACACGATGCACTTTCTCTCGGAACAGGCTGGGACTATAAATAGGAAACATCAATCTGTGTCACTCCCCTACATAGCCTTCACTGTCAACCATGTACTACACCTGGAAGGAGCTGGATTAAACACGGATCTACGGCAGACTGCCCGTCTGGGAATGGACTATTTTTATATTTGATTGCCGATGTCACCTGATCAATAATTGGCGCCAACACAAATCTAGAATATCTCCTATATGATATACACCTGTCATTCTGTCTGCGAAGACAAGTGACTCAAAACTATTATTACGTAACAGATTGTTGTTGTATATGCACCCATAACATAACAAAACAAAGGCTTTAAGCGTGTATACTGACTTATATATTACAACATAATAATATCAAACATTATGTTAAAGAACGGTCTAATTCTTTTCTTCATCTTTGATGCCCCTACATAATCTTGTCAACGAGTGAACAATCACCCAAAATGATATTCTTCGTTTGAAGTTCGAATGATACTGCAAGCAAGATCAAGCAGGGTTTTTTTTTAAATGTATTTTATAACAGATTTGACCAAAACGAAAAAATGTAGAACAAAGAGACCGGAATGCCCGTTGTTGTTGTGTTTTTTCCGTTATTGTTGCCATTAAACGTTAGATAAAACGTCTAGTTGTTGAAAAGTAATTGTTTACATCAAACAGGAAGCGGATATTGACTGTTGTGTCCTCATTTGATACAGCACTGATGTTTTGAATCAGAGATAATTATGCCATTATAATCAGTTCCGTCTTAGCATACCAAGAGCCTTCATCATTACCTTACGTTACTTCTTTTGTTAATTGCAAAAACTCCGAATGTCCAAGAACAGGAGATATCTCGGCCCTTAATAGTTCCCATGTTCTTAGATTAGCCTGGGACTTCCCGAGTAGCTGTGCCTCAAGAGTGTCTTTTGTGATAGTTCACATCGGTGAGTGTTTTTTTTCCTTTTTTTTTTTTGGTGGGGCTCATCACGACACCCCAAAGTTGTTAAATGTACACCTTGTTGAAATATTTTGTGAATATGAATAAATAACCGAATATAGAACTGATTATCATCCGAAACATAAGTTCTGCAAGTCTGCAACGTAGTGCAGATTGTCGAATATTCAGAAACATGTCGATTACAGGAGTTTGAGCTGGTTAATATTAAAAGGAGTATAGACTCCTATGATATTGTCTTGATCTAGTTACGCATTATAGACAAAGAGACTCATCTTCATTCATTTAATTACGTCACTAATGATTTGCATCCTAACACTGCCCCTTCAATTTCCCGTTGCGCTCGACCGTACTGACCACCATGTGCCAAGAAAACCACGTGATCATTCGTATGCGCCAATCACAAGCGGTTATCAATCCACAACAAAGAGACGCTATTCTTGATTCTATCTTTATTTTCGTAGACTCAGCGGGATACTAAGCAGGTGACCATTTTAAAAGTTATTTCTATCATCTCATATATTTTTATCTGGATGGACACTTTGGCGAAATGCAACCCATAACCCGGAACGAAGGAATCATTCATAGGGCCAAGGCAGTTCAGAAAATGACTGAAATTTGAGACAAGGATATAAAATGATACCATCTGCCTGGTGAAATTAGAAAAGGTTGTGGATGACGAACTACTATTGGTCTGCCTCTATAATTAGAAGTCCCCGCTTGGTAAACAAAATGTGATTTCCCCTTTGCGTCTATAAACAGGGCGTTGCGTTGTGCATAATACTCTATTCTGTGGTCGATAATCGAGACTTAGCGACGGGTATGGATTAGGACGGAGTCAATTAACGCAGGTTATTATTAGCATTCTAATTCATGAATTATTGAAATAAATCATGACCCGACCGACAAATGACGTCAGTCTACGGAATGAAGAGGTAGATAGAATAGGAAGCTAATTGCGAGTGAAGTCTTTGTCTTAAAAGAGGTTGATAAATGGCTCTCATTAATTTAACCTTGAGAAGTCATTGGCTTGTGGTAGGCTCTATAATAATTCGAAACGGGGTTAAGTATAATGGTTAAACTATGTCATCTGATATAAACGTAAGAACGCTCAATAAATAAACATTATGTTCCCTGTAATAAGTAAAAAATATATAAATTTAAAAATGGAATGAATATAATTATATAGGGAGACATCTCACAAAATATCAACAATTTATTGCGTGTTATCTTGATCATGACCATGATGTGAGTTTGAGAACGTCGCTCAGTATTGAATCAGATGATTATATAATTATTTTATTTATCCGTTTAAAATTAATCAACATCATCCCGAAAGTAGTTCTGAAATGAATCTTACCCCCCCCCCCCCCCCCGACCCCTCCCTTTCTGTTTCTCTCCCTCTCTCTGTCTCTCTCTCTCTCCCTCTCTCTCCCACTCTCTCTCTTTTCGTTTCTAAAATTTGATAATCATCTCACTCTCATGACGCAGTCAGAAAGAATTAAAACAATCTGGATGAACGTACATTGTAATTCCACCTGATATAATTACGTCAATGCATTTTCAGTCCCATTGTTAGACGATTGACCTTTAGTGGTGAACGCTCTTTAAAATCAAGATTATGAAAATCTAGAGAAATGTTGAGAGTCTAAAAAATTGATTAGAAGCTTAGGGTATGTTTAAAAGTGTCACATTGGACGGAGCACATGACTCGCTAAAACAACGTGACTCAAATGTTTTGAAGGGAAACAACTACTATGTGTCATAGTCACATGGGTGTACTGATAATGGCCCAACTAGGTTTTACTTATATAACTGGTTGATATTATAAAGTAATTACAATTTAACATGCTCTACACAAAGTGTTGTAAATGTCTCTTCCAGGACGAGGGGGTTACATAATATAGCCTAGTTAAGTTTGACGTCCTTTCGGATCAGTGTACATACGTCATGGCAAACAGCGTGCTCAACAAATAACAATGATTTTTCAATGTTGCTCCGAATTTTCCCAGAGAAACGGGTGAATAAGATCACATGATAACTGCACACCTGAGGGCCTTACTGTATATAATTATTTGTAAACTTACTTTTACAAAAAATATAGTTTCCTTTTCTGTTCATGTGTAATTTTCTTCCACCCTCTTCTCTCATAATCCGTGAATATCATTAACCGAGTATTAATAACTGAACGGTGGCATATTATTGTAACCTTACCAACGAAAATAATTCCATGTCATGTACCCAGAAGGAATGCATGCTGCCCTGCAAACGCCCCCAACACACCTTCGACAAGGCAAAACGACACCTTGGATCGAATACCACAGACAAGAGATGACTCTGCATTCCACAGAGGTTGGATGAGGAGGAGAAGGGGGAGGAGGAGGGATGCGTTCCAAGTGAAGATGGAGACTGGTCTACGATGGAAGGTCTTGGGGAAATATTTGGTTCTCGTTTCGCACACTATATTTAGAAGGGGAATGCTTTCTCTCCGGGCAAGGGTAAATCATTTTAGATACGAGCAAAGTCAGAATAGTTGAGTTCAGAAGCAAGGGTATTCATCAACTGTGTAATAAGCAATTAGACTGAACCATTATTTTAACGATCCACATTGCATCAGAGAATAAGAGGTCAGGCTGATTATAAGAGGATAAATGTTGGGGTATCAGCAATAAACAGCTTTTACTACTAAGTCACTGCAACCTTTTACCAACGTATAACCTCTCCTAAATCATGATCTTTGTATGACCGGTATTCCAGTCTGTCGGTGAGTCGTCTTTGATGACAGACTGACCCATACCTTAATCATAAACCCTATGGCATAAAATTATCATCTGACGTCATCCCAAGATCCTATCTCCTCTCGATCACCGTGGATGATGAGGAACTTAAGATGCTGGCACGCGGGACCTCAAGAAGTTTTGAGATGTTCAGTGCCATGTATACCTTGGCAGACTACAACCCTGTGGTATGCAGCTTATCAACACCGTCGTAGACGTCATCGGAAAAGTGATCCCGAGACTCGGGCTGCCATTTTATCACGTGATCTAACTTCTTATATCCTTTCTCTTGATATCCTTGCCATTTTGTCGCGATAACTTGAGCCAAGTTATTCTTGAAATGCTATAATGTGCATCGAGATGATAGGGGAGAGGTGGCCAGAAGGTCAGATGGTTTGCGAGGGCTATTGAACTTGATGAGGAACAGAATGGCAGGGTGCATGCAGGAGAAGGGGAGTTGATGAGTTAAAGATAAAGAAGGAATGAGGGTATAAAGAGAGAGTATGAGGGTATAAACTGTAATGGAATGTTATAGAGGTCTAACATTGGGCAGTCTAGGTGCTCTATCAAAGTAATGGGAAGATTACAATCATTATATTGTAAGAAACAAAAACGAGAACAAGGCGTGAAATGGCAGTGGCATATTTTGTGTGCTCATCACTAAGTCGATGTCTAGAGTAGAAGATAGAACTTGGCAACCTAAATGTACTCGTGTCGTCATCTTGTTTCTTATTTCATGATTATATAATCAGAAAGTTCATCAGGACTTTGGACTATTTTTTCATGACGAGTCATGATCTGAGGCATGATGAACTTTTGTCGAACCGCAGTCTAGTTGTCGGCTAGTCCTTATAATCATGTTTTAAAAGCAGGTGTCCTCGTGGAGGGGGTCGGGTGAAGCCGCACAAGTACATTTTCTAGCCGAATGGCACACCACAGTGACAAAATAAATTAATGTTGAAACATTTTCACAGTATCTACTTTGGGCTTTTGAACCGCGAGGGACGTTCATCTCCATGAATTTATTGCATTGTTGCCAAGTTTCACCATTAAGGCATTAACGGTTTAAACCACAGAGACCTGTTTTTAAAACCACTTACAGGTGCTATTGTTGTGGTATCATCACTTAAATGGGTGAGGTTTCCTCTTGGGTTGCAAAGGCAAGTGCTTACTGTTTAAATATTACACGAGTTGGTCTTGTAAAAGTTATAGATATACTGATTCGAGCTGTGATCTCAAAACGCATAAAACTTGGCACCAGATACTGCTTTTGTTTGAGTCACTGCGTAGATCTCCGGCCACCAAAAGCCATTGCTGCTGTTGGGTATCTATTTTATTTGGGAGGGGTCAGAAATCATTTTATGCTATGAATGACAAAGGTTCACCAACGGAACCATGAAGGGTTGTCTTTTCTCATCAAAGTCACACTCTTTTCGTCCATTCTGACACACGGGCAGCGGAGAAAATTAATGATTCCCAGGCCCAATGCACTCTCTCTCATGCCTCAACGTCACACACAATGTTGCATGACTAAACAGACCACTGTCTGCCATGGAACATTGGCTATGGCGAGGAGAGTGACCACAGGGAGGGGGAACAAACCTGCCATAAATACAGGACTGGCGTGTCTTCTCCTCTTTCCCTCTTTGAACAAAAACAGTTTTGTCGTCAATCAGGATATGAGTTGTCTTCAATCGAGACAATTTTAATTCTACAGAGCATGTTTCATCAAGGTGACATGCTGTTTTACTGTGTCATGGAGGGTAATAAATGTCACTTAAAACATCTCAATCCGTTTGAAGAATGCTCCAGATGAGGACGTGGTGATGATTTGAGTCTGTTATGCTGTGGATGAATTGATTTCGTGAAGGTGGTTCTTTAATATAGCAGAAGAGTCATCGATTCATGTCCCTGGATATTAAGAATTTGGGGTTCAATTTCTGCTTAGCGAACCAAGTCATGACGACGGACAATGGACAGTACAATCCTCAAAGAGCTTCTTGTTTTCAATGCAGTATCTGATCATTTCCTATACATCCCTCAATCAAGGAGTCGATATGATCTGGTATTATTATGTCGTTCATGATAACACAGTGGGTTGCAAATTGCCATGGGGAAACTTATAGGACTACAATATCTCCAAATTAACAAACAGCATTAACATTGTCTGCTATTTCCCCAAATTACACTTTTTTAATATTCTGATCACATTGTGATTAGAAGAACAGGCTTGTGCTTCTTCATGGATTATTCACCGTTTACAGCTGAAAATGATTAGAATTGATCAAATTAGGCCGAATTACACTGACACTAGATTGACTGTCCTGTTTCTCATCTCATTTTAACGTTAAGGGCGTATACAATATCGTGAAGTAATACAGACGGAAAACATCAAAATAGTGGCCTGCAATGCACTGATAATGAGGTACACTTAATAATGTTAATAAAACCCTATTTTCTGCTGTATGTTATTGACCGACGCCTAAAAAGGAAATAGTCATTGCTACTTGCTGGCACGCGTTAGCAATATCTGAACTCCACGAGAGCCATGAACTGTGAACGACCCTCCGTATGAGCAGGGATTGTGCCTATGGTATGAGTATGTGTATCCTCATCGTATAAGAGTAAAAGTATGTATGGTTTTTATAGTAATTTATTGATATTATTTGTATCTAAATAAATATACATGACATGCACTGCATCTGTGAACCCTTTATCAAAGTAATGTATAGGGGTGGATGTTGTATCCAGAGTTCTTATCCAAATTGAGTCATCAGATTCTATCCTGTCCTCTATCATTATTAGCAAGACTATTGCCCCTTTGACAATCTCCACATAATTATGTTGAAATTGTCTGGAAAGTATTCTGGAATAAAATGAATAATCTGTTGAAATGTGATAGGTTTGGTGAGACGGTGATAAGCGATCCTCGTTACTGAGTCCGACTAACTCACTTTCCTGTTGAAACTTCAGAGGCGCCAAAAGTCTCTTTTTTTATAAATCTGAACAAACTTTTTTGGTGTGTCGTCTGACTCAGCGACCGACCATGATTCAATTTCGAATGGCTTGGATAGGGACCCCATTAGGCTACTATTTAACAGGTTGTATTTAACGCGGGGATATTCAAACTTGCGATTGACTAGTTTCCTCGCCAGACAGAAATGATGCCCTCCACATGGACCAACTCCATGTCCACACCAAGCCCAAAATCTTGGCACGATTGGGGAGGAGGGGGGGGGGGGGGGGGGGGTATTGTCAGCTTTCAAAAACCATATGAGATCATTCTAGTCGAAGGGGCAAAGCCTCAAACCATGGACAAGGCTTCTTAGTAGGTCCATGCTCAAACTTTCAAGTGCACATGAATGAAAATCCACTTTTGGTGGTTATATTTGGAAACACTTCGTTTGGAGTGGATCCAAGCTCATAGTTCTCGAAAGAATTTAACAACTATTTTGTGGATTCCGCAATGAATAGGAGATTTTTGAGTGGATTTAACTCTTAAGGAGATGATCCAAATTCCCAAATATGACTCATACGAAAGTACATTTCCATTTTAGACCTTTAATAATGTAGAAATTGTAGATGAAGAAACCAAATACAGTATGCATGATAAAGGGTACAATGACTCGACAGATTGGAGCTAGGCCGGGCATATTGTTGTCAGCTTTTGCTCATCAAGTAAACTTTCTCCAGAGGTTTGAATGATTATAGAGTGTTTTTTTCTAGGAAGATAGGAGGCCTTCTTTGTACTTTCGTGTACAACTATGGAATTAAAGGGATCGTTTAACAATATTAAATCTGAGATACACGGCCTTATGTGTTATCAGTGTCTGTGATATAATGTAATATTGAAGCCCTAAAAAATTGCGCTTCAAAATGATCAAGAAGTGCTTCAAAAAAGTAAAAATCTTTGAGTGACCGGTTTTACCATACTCGTTTTCCCCAATAGACTGTAGTGTTATGAAAACCTTCAGGCGATCGGTTTTCAAAATTTGTAATTCCAATCATAAATATCTTGATAATCAGACAGGCGATCGGCTTGTAAAAGTCATGGGGTTCCTGACTGACCTAAATGTTTATAATTATCATTGCATCATGAGCTAAATCCAGAATTTTGTTTCAGAATCTGAGACAAAGTTACCGGATCCCTTTAATAACTGGCTTGCACTATGAGTGACCATGGATTTAGAACGAATTATCAATTCTTTGTTCGACAGAAAAACCTCCCCCAAAACATTCGATTTAATCCAACTATCTCTGATAATCTCTCCTATGTCTCACAATTTCTCTCTTTCTCTCTCTGTCTCTCGCTCTCTTCGTCCCTCTCCCTCTTAATATCAACATCTCATATCATTTCACTTACTCATGAATATGGAACAAAATTGACGGAAATCGAGCTAACATAGATAGACGGCTCACTAAGCAAGCATCGCCCCATCAGGCCTACAGTATTTAGGTTTTTAAAACTATATTTTGTGTTTTTGGTTGAACCGCAGTTAAACTGCTTATAAGATGTTTAATAGTACCTCTCATTCGCTCTCACTAATCCGTGAAAAATATATCTCTGTCTCATTAAACATCCAATTCATTCCTCACAATATTATCTAGGCGACCTTTCTGATCGATCATCCTTCCTTTCTGTCTTCATTCGCATGGGGAAAAGTATCCCATCATCATCATCAGTCTGTACACGGCAATTCACATCTCTGTACTGTTTACAAACAAAGCAAGCTTGAAAAAGTAATGTAAGTTTTCATCGTGCCAACTGGCAAACCGTTTAATTGATATTTTTATTGCAAGTTTTTTTTCTTTTTTTCCACAATATAAAAAATACATATCTGTTATTTACAAAAATTCAATTAAATTAATAACAAAATGAACGTATAATCCCACATCAAAATTCATGAGGAACAATATATTACTAAATTCAACAATCTTCGGGTACTGAGGTATCTGAGTGATGACAAATAAATAGGACATGTCAAAAGACAACTTCAGTTTTTTCACACAAACATTTAAACAACAGAAATAAAGACACATATATATATTGACCTATGCCTAATTTTTGGTCACCGCTTTAAATGATTCAGGCACAACGGTGGACTTTGAATTGAAATTTTTCAACATTACTGGAAGGATCAGGGGGTTAGAAATGTCTTTAATTGTGTTGTTGGCTTCAATATTATAAGGGAAATGCACCATGTTAACCATAACTTCAAGTACAGACATTTCTTGGTAACTTCTGAATAACTAGATATCTCTTCAAGCACTTGAAAATTCCAATAATGAAATTCGCAAATTCTTTTTAAATTTCATTTTTTCCAAACCTGAGCAAATAAAGATTGCAATTAAGATTGAAATTCAAAATTCAAATTCAAAATTAAACATCAAATTTAAATTTTTAATTATTATATACTATCTGCCCAGAATTGACACCAACCTCAAAACAAAATGACAAATGAAAATCAATGATGGCAATTTAAAAACTTCACAGAAGAGAAAAGGATCAACATTTTCCATACTTATGATTCATAAATGTATATGTAAATGCATCTATTCCAGTTATTCACATATCCAACCCAAGAATATGTTAGATTCCCAAATAAAAGTAATAATCCATTCATCTCATTTCTAAAAATACTAATACTTTCAGTCAAAATGTTGAAATAAAATTCATGTATTATTGCAACATGAATTCCTTTTCAATACATAATTTCAATAAATAATAATGCAGGGCTGATAATTAAATTGCTGTTAAAACTGGAAAAGATGTTGAGATTAAATGGGCAACTTTTAAATTGCAAAATTTGATTTTAAGTAGAACTATTGAATGCAACCGATATCGAAGTGGCGTTAAGTCACATACAAATGTCATTATTTGGTTTGCAACAATAAAGATTTATTAAATAGGGCATGAAGGATGTGACATACATGTTGAAATATGACAAATTTGTAAATATCATACTCACAAGGCAACTGCAAAGAGTTGCTGGTATTTATTGCATTTTAGCAAACAAGCTTATAAAATTCTTAAGGGAATTGGCACATTTTAAGATACAAAATACTTTGCTATCCCTTGCAAAATGCTTGCACCTAACATGTGCAAATCGACCATGTCACACCCTTCTTCAATGGGGTATTATACATTCATTCATTCAATAGGACAATCTCACATTTGCAGCAAGAGGCAGCAAATTTAATATCACACACTGGGTTTTAATAATGTTTTCAAGTTATTTCTTCACCTAATGAACAAGCCTCAACGAGGTCATATATAAATAAATAACCAGCATCTTTTTATCTCAAAATATTCACACCTTAATACTTTGCTGCCCCTTTAAAATATGACAACATGACATCACTTAGCAAAAACAGGGAAATATTGCACTTGATAAAACGCGACCACAACACAGCCACTAGCACCGCATCTGTAATGGCAGAATACGCGATAAATAAAACGACACATTTGGAAGGTTACTCCAATTGTGCGTTGCAGGAGTCCATGGTAGGATGATGCATAACAAGGTTTGTTAGCTGTGTTGGGCTATAGGGACGAACAAACATTCTCTAACTTCTCCATCCTCAATACCAGAGTCTGATGAATCGGAATCTTGTGAGTTTGAGAGCAATTTGACACTGGATAATGTCTGTGAAACAACATCACTTGCACGATTGTGAATGAAACAGTTTGAGGGGTGCGATACTGTGCATTGGCATGTCTGTGCCTTGTGGATGTCCTCATGACTAGAGTTGGTGCTGCTGTATGGGCTATTGTCCAAGCTATTCATAGAATGTCCAGTGCAGATGATCTTCTGGCCACCATTGTCTGTTTGACCCTCCCTCATCCAGGGATGATCAAGAATGTCTTCAATCTTCAATCTGTGCTGGGGTTTCACCTGGAGCATCGACTGAATCAGATTTTTCAGTGAATGTGACAAACCATCGCGGAAATAGAGTTCAGCTTTGCAGATTTCATCGTCTTTTTCAAAAGGAATGTCACCACAAGCCATATCAAAGAGTAAGATTCCAAGTGACCAGATTGTAGCTGAGCGTCCATGGTATCTGTGTGATGTTATCCATTCAGGTGGGCTGTATACTCTTGTGCCTGTAGAGGAGACAAAAATTAAAATACTTCATTAGAAAATGTTTTACAGAATTACCGGTAAACAATTTAAAACCTCTATATAACACTAAATCACAATTATATGCATCAGTATTTCCATTCCATATTCTTCACTGCGATATGATCTGGGGGAGAGTTCACCGAGGCATAAGTAAAATTTCTTCCCAGGTTTGCATAGCTTACTAGGCTTGGGTTGAATAGTTCACCCGCCGTTTGACGTCATACCCTGAATGGCTGTGTAAATGTCAGTCGCAAGCTCCTTCTCCCCGAGACCCAGTAAGTGAAGTGCACTATACACACACATGTATGTGTACACACTAGTGAATTCCATACATTTCTTCCCCTGGCTACACTATGTTCTCTCAATATGGAGTGAAAACATTTTCAACATTGCATTGAACATTACTTTCAAGATCATAATCAACCGAGTCTATATATTGTACATTAGTCTCCAACAACATGTACTGTACATAAGATCCTATTTTCTTTGAAATAAACAGTTATTAGTTATATTTTACTTGCTCAATATCTGGGACTCCAGTGTAAGAACATACTGTCTTTACCGATCTTTATTCTACCAAAAATTCCCAATAGAATTAGATGTAGACCCTACATGTAGATCTGAAATATATGAGTAGGTCTATGACTCATATTTGCTGCATATTATTACACATTACAGCTCTTTTCACCTTTTTTAAAATTTATTTGTTAAAAACTACATTAATTTGCTTTCCAAACTCACCATCAAAATCTTTGTAGACTGTATCCTTTAGGAAAGCACCAGAGCCAAAGTCAATGATTTTAAGATGTCCAGTTTTCAGGTCAACCAATACATTTTCATCTTTTAAGTCTCTATGTACTACACCAGCCTCATGGCAGCGGCTTGTAGTTTCCACAATTTGCTTGAAGAAGCGACGACAAAGTTCTTCTGGTAAAGGTCCTTGCTCGGTGATGAAGTCGAATAGATCTTTGGCAGGATCAGGCCTTTCCATAACAATCACAAAACTGTCGGGTTGTTCGAAATAGTCCAACATACTAATACAGCCATGGATTGAAGAAACACGCTTCAGAAGGCTAACCTCGAGTGGAACTTCTCTGCCATTGAGCTGTTAAAATAAAATAAGGTAAAAAGCAACATTAGACATATGAAAATATAGAAACAGACATTAATATGCAAGTATAAATGAGAATCTTTAAGGCTTGATTATGATAACAACTTAACAAGAAAAAGAAATTGCCTAAAAAGTACAACAAGTCTTGTCTAAAATACTAGTTGTAATCACTGGTAATGTAGGACAGAGAAAAGTTAGAAATTCTAAAAATTAAGATGATCTGAGGAAATACATGGTGGTGTTGCACCTCAAAACTTTAATTTGCATTTAGTTCATAAACAGAAATTAAATAAAACGGGTTTCGGTGTTCAAAACTGAATGTAAAAATTGTCTTTGAAACAAGGAGTGAACAGCTGATTGTGACCGGCGAAATTGACTTTATTTGGCATTCCGCCAGCTGATGCGAACGAACCGGCCGGTCTAGTCTGCGTTTACAAGTCTTTGTTCAACAGATCGCTTTGTGTGTGTGCGAGTGTAATGTGGAAATGTGAAACACTCACCTGCACCCAGTCGTTGACTTTCTCCTTATTCACCAACTTGATTGCGACCTGAAAAATACAAAAGAGAAATAGAAATGTTAATGAAGTTTCGAGTAAAAAAACTGGAACAGCATTTATTACAATCTACAATCATTGGAATTAGTACAAGTTGAATATTTTCATTTTACACATTGAATTGCACATCACAATACAATAACATTCGCGGTCTACATAAACGCACTGCAGTAGTAGTCTACTCACCGGCAAATTGTCAGATATTCTAGATCCTGCGTAGACTGTACCAAATCCACCGCTTCCAATCAAAGAACCAATGCTGTATGTCTTCTCAAATGATTCTCGCTGCTTTCCTGTAATACGAAAATAGAGAAAAAAATTCTGTTATAAACTGAAGTCTTGGAAATGAGAGAAAAATACAAAGATCAGACAGAGAAAGAGCAGGTTCTAGGTACATTACAGAAATTACATCAACATTTGAAATTTGAAATTGAACTTACCGTTGCGATCAGCTGTTGTTCGTCCCATGTTTTTAACGTTCATGGAGCAAATTTCGGCAAACTGACTTGTCAGCTTCCGAGGTAGATTCATGTTGAATTTAGAGGAGAAATAATATTGTCACGCTGTTGTGATGAAGATAGAATACGATCCGTAAGTATAATTCCAAGAGCGTCGGTTACGTGCTTTCACGACTAGAGTTGTGTTTACTACTGAAGTATTTGATGTTCGTCGGGTGACTATAGTAAAAATTGCCACGACCACACAAAACACTAAACACAGGCCAAACCGTACCGTGCATGCAGCCGAGTGTCCCCGCCTCATAACATTGAGGCTCGGAGTCAGTGACTGATGAATATTCATAAGCAGTATATCCATCCGCGCGGTGATCAAAACAATACTCTTTTGGTACCGTTTTTCTTATAAAACATGAACCAAACATTGAGAATGTGATCAAATCATGTTCATTAGGTTTTAGGAATGAATTTGTGATGATATGCATGTCATCAAATGCCTTTGTAAAATTATCAAATGTTGATACTTATTTAGTCGCGTATGCCATTTCCCGCTTTTATCAACGGTTAACGTGTAGGATATCGTCGCTTGTGATTGGATGTTTTTTCTAAACCAGCGGACGAATCAAAATGATTGTGTTGATGCATATTCATAAGGTTGAACGTACATTATTATCTTGCTAGCACTCGTCTCTCTCCCCGCCAGATGAACTTTTGACCGCGAAATCTCGGTGTGCATAAAAAATGTCTGGATGATGTTGCCTATGTAACTGCTTTTTTTTCTTCAGCGTTATGTCTGACACAATTATGTGAAAGAACATTCGTACATTCATTTCAGATGAAAATTATCGTATTTTGACGATACTTCTACAAGTTATTAAGAAATCATAATTTCTCTTATCATGAATAATAGAAAATATGTAGCATTTACAGACAAGAACTAGATCTATAACATGAGCTTATAATTACTAATACGGCTGTGTAAGTTACTATTAGACCTTACTTTATTCAATTAGAAAAGAACAAAAAAGAACAAAGAAAAAAGCTTTCCAAAGTAGTCTAGATAAACTTCTTCAACGGGGAAACATATGTTCTTTAGTATTGAATACATCACATGGTAGATTCCAGTATTGCAAGACAGATGATTTCAAATGAAAAACTTCAATCGTGCTTCAATACTTGGGCATGAAGCCAAGCAGTGCCCGCCGCGCCAGCGCCAGCGACCGAGACCATGGATATGCCTAACTCTGCGACATAACATCGCGTGCTACGTCGATAACCGCCCAACGTAAGCGCGCGCCTGCCTGGTTCGATTCAAAGCAGACGACATGCTCTCATTATAGTCGTTGAGGACGCTAGACCTCTCACAAATATGCTATTATTATTATGAGCGACAAGTTTTTTCTACTGTGCTTCATCCTTGTTGGACTACGATGTAATATTGTACAATTTTTATGTATAGAGCCCCTAGAGCAACTCGGATTTTTCCAATGACGATCATCAGTGAACTATTTTCAATCTTTCGATATTATCAATCATGTGCATAATTACCATTGTTAATCTTCTAAACATTTAAACTGAAATGATGCATGTAGTCATACTTATTCAATCAATTGCATTGTTTCCATATATTTTTCACATTGTTTGTTGTTTTCATATTTGTTATTATGCTCATGTTACATGTAAATTCAATTTGTTGTAGTGTAATCATTTTATTTTCCTACAAAGATCTCTTTTCCAAGCCACAGTTTAAAATTATTATTCATTTCATTATTACTAATAATATTATAATCATTATTATCAATATTATTATCAATATTATTATTATTATTATCATATCCCTTTCATCCTCTCTCTCTCTCTCTCGCTCTCGCTCTCTCTCTCTCTCTCTCGCTCTCTCTCTCTCTCTCTCTCTCTCTCTCTCCAAAGACTCAATTAGTTCCAATGACGTCAAACGATTATTTCCTCATGACAACATTCCAATCAAAACAATCTATGACTCAATGAGACGTCACATCATCAAACAAGGAAGAATTCTGTATAATGTTAGACCTATACTATCCACTCCAAACATCAGACTCGCATATATGCACACATAAATATATAGTATATTTGTTGTTATATAATACTTTCGCCTATAGTTTGCATAAGTAAAAATAGTCAGCCCATGAATGTCAATAGAGTATCCTAAGAACGGATCAACACTAACTTCATACACAAAAAGACAAGTGGATGTAAAGCCATAAGTCTGCTGCGCCAACGCCTTCGCCCCGTTCTAGACCACGCAAAACAGAGCTCTACAGCTCTCCAACGTATGCTCGATAGATCTATGAAAAGTTTCTCAACTTTTGAAAAGTTTCTCACGCAGGTACGAGACAACAATACAGGGTGAGGTTAGAGTCGAAGAATGCCTGGAATGTGGGCTACCCTGGGACACCTATACGATGACTGACCCACTATTGTTTGGGTATTATATATTTCGGGGGTAGCCTCGCCCGTCTTAACCGGTGGTCCGACCGACTTGGTACCGCCAGGCAGTCGTCACGAGTCATCGTGATTCAGGTCTTTTTATGATTTGAATTATCATTATTTTATCGAAGTTCATGTTAATGAGGACAGAGGAGAGCACTCAGTAATATATGTCTTCAGGGAGATATAGAACTGGAAGTAGGCTTTCCTAAAAAGTATAGCTATTTCAGGACCTACTAAGAAGTGGTAGGTCCATGATAAAACCAAAACTATTCAAAGATGATAGTATTCAAATATAATTAAAAAAGTATACATAAAGCGTCCAATCGTGAATATTGCCAGAATCATTGAATATCTCATTACCAGGCATATAGTACAGAATGAGCCCAATTCAGTTTATATACAAAGAACATCATTCTGTCCTGTAATTATCTCATGGATCACCTTTCGGGTGATTATGTGGTATTGTCACTGAATAAGTATATTTTACGACTTTCATTTCCTCTTTATTAATGTTATTATTATTAGTAGTAGTAGTAGTAGTATTATCATTATTCTCATACCATACTAACCTACATCAGTCTGCGTCATAATATATGCCAACAAAAGTGATGGCGCAAAATGAAAACGAATTTCATGCTTTCAATGGCCACAATTTGAACCCAACAATAAACATGTAGGCCACCCCTAAAAGCTTGGTCACTTATTGAGTAACTCCACAACCGTTTATTGATTAGTAACAGACTGTCCGATACTTGATGTAAACAACTGTTTCCGGATGAGCCAGATTTGTATCGGTAAACATCCTCATGAATATTCATCCTAACAATTATTCCACAATCGATATGGTTTCCGTTGTCTGCGTCGACGAGTCTCGTAGTCTGAGAAACGATGTTTGTTTTCTTTTGTCATGTATTACATTTTAAATGAAAACGAAAAGAAAATAAAAAAAATGATATTGTAATCATGTTTTATACAATGCCTATGAGGTCTCGCCATGCAATTGTGTTGCACGTTGAAGTATTCAAAACAACCTTTTGCGATATTGTTGTGATTCACCATAGTCTGCATTTTAAAGACTACGATATGGTTACGGCGCGAGCGTCACGTTGCCGAAGAACGGTTCGACTGTTTGTAAACAAAACTCAAATTTCTTGGCGCGAAGCCCTGTTGGAGTGGCGTTACCAGTATACAAATTCAAGTTGGTATGTAGTGATCGAGGAAGGGGGTACGAAGTAGTCCCGGTGTCTGTATACACCTAGACTGGATCATGACGACCTAAATATCGTTATAGGAACGGTCATGTGCTTGTGTTATTGTTAGTAGGTGTCTCGTAACGTGTAACATTGGATTCCCGCCAAATTTTATCAACTATAATATACCACACGAAGTCATAAGAATGGTATCTAGGTATGTTCTGGGGAAGATTTTGGCATATGATACCGGGACTAGGGGTGATTTTGACATTCATAATTACTGTTCATCACCATGCAAAGATTGACGTCAGAAATGTCGCTCATTATTCCAAATTTTGATTGAAATTTTTCTCTCATGACCGCCACTGAATTGAAATTTTCTGTGACCTTCATCTCTGAAGTCACGAGTTGAGATGTCTGTAATAGATGTTGTCCCTTGATCGTAACTTCTTTGACGTTTTCTGTGTCTTCTGTGCTCGATTTCGTCTACATACAACTTTAGAGATCTACATACATACATTCAACGTACATTACCGTAGAATTCTGTACGAACATATCGCTCCAGTATACACACCTGGGACATTTGCATAATAATGAACGACAGACTACCAACTATGTTGGTCACCATGGTGCCGCTATGCTTGCTCTTTATACTTGTCTCTGCTGCAGGAAACTTACACTCAAATCCAGTTTCATTACATTCAGCACGTCGTACTCATCACCGGACTCATTACCTACACTGTCCCATCCGTTACTATAGCAACTCCTCTGCAACCTTCAATATCCACATCTTGTCTCATGGCGACATTCAACCACACCCAGGTCCCTCCAATCATGAAACACACAACAGACAAACTTTGAAACAAGTTTCTGGTATCACTTTTAATGCGAGAAGTCTTCGAAATAAGATGGAGGAAGTCGAATCTTTTCTACATTCAACATCATACGATATAATAAACGTCACAGAAACATGGTTAACACAGCAAGACACCGTAAACGCAGGTTTCGACGGATACCAAATCTTTCGGCGAGATCGACCCAGCGGAAGGGGTGGGGGAGTTTTGGCTGCCATTATACCAGAGCTTTCTCCGAAGCGAAGGGCAGATTTGGAGAAGGATGACATAGAGATGTTATGTGTTGATATTGCGTCACGTTTTCATGTCAAGTGGCTTCTCTGTATTCTATACCGACCGCCCAACGCCCCAGCCGATTTTTGGGATCACCTCCAGACGGCCGTTGATGATCTACAGGTTGCATCAGCAGACTACCATGGCATCATCCTTACGGGAGACTTCAATGTCAACTGGGCCCATCAGCAACTTCCAATCGTCCAGCATCTTGAGCGCATTACGTCATCAATGGATCTCTCTCAGATGGTCGATGACGTCACCCGGCGATCACCCGACAATCCTCGCACAGGGACAATAATAGATCTTCTATTTACTAATCGTCCGCATTTGGTTTTGGATGTGTGCACTCAAGCAAATCCAGTAACGAGCGACCACCATGCGATCTGTTTTAAGGTCAAGTTGAAAAAGATGTCTCCGCCAAAACAAATTTTGCGTGACTATCTACAATATAACAAGGCTGACACAGAACATTTCAATAACATACTGTATTATGCTCCTTGGGATTTATTTATGGATACTGATAATATTGATAATTCTTGGGATGGTTTTATGGATATTTTTGATGCAGCGGTTCGTGATTGTATTCCCCGCAAAAAAAGCCGCAATAAACGTTTAAGCCCCTGGATAACACTTGACATTAAGAAAATGATCAGTAAGAAAAATAGAATGTTTAAGATATCGAAACAGTTGAATACCAACGATAGTTGGCAGGCGTATAGGGAACTTCGTAACCAAGTGAAAGTATTGATAAACAAGTCGTATTATTCGTATTTGAATGAATTGTTATCAGATAGTGACGATAATAGGAAAAGGTTTTTTGCATTTGTTCGTAGTAAGAGGAAAAACCGTGCTCCCCTTTCAATTGACAACAATGGATTACCCGAACATGAACCGAGCAAGATCGCACAGGTGTTTGCCAATTATTTCAGTACCATGTTCACTCCAAATAGTACTTGTAATGATATTCCCGAACCCAGGTCGGAACACAGTGCATTCGTACCATATTTACAGAATGTCAATATTTCTACATGTGATGTCTCTAAGGTGATACGAAACCTGCGTAATGATAAATCACCTGGTCCGGATAACATAACCCCAAACCTCTTGAAAATGTGTTCTGTTCCAATTTCACCCGTTTTATGCAAGTTATTTAATATTTCTTTGTCTCTTGGTCAATTGCCAATGTCTTGGAAACAGGCCAATGTTTCCCCGATACATAAAGCTGGTGATAGCTCCTTACCTAGTAATTATAGACCGATTGCACTGACATCCGTAGTGTGTAAAATCATTGAAAAAGTAATAACGAACGAAATCCAACACCATACAACAGAATATTGTTTACTCAACCCTAATCAACATGGCTTTGTTAAAGGTAAATCGTGCGTCACTCAATTGCTAAACGTTACAAACCGTTGGCTACGTATCTTAGATGTACCATCCCCTCCAAAGATTGATGCGATTTTTCTCGATTTCCAAAAGGCTTTCGATTTAATGCCTCATGATGTATTATTGCAAAAACTTAATTCAAGGTATTTTATTTCAGGATCATTATGGCAATGGATAAGGTCTTTTTTATGTAATAGGGAGCAAAGAGTTATTCACAGAGGTGCACTATCATCTTGGTTTCCTGTTTTATCAGGTGTGCCCCAGGGGAGTGTGTTGGGCCCCACCCTATTTAATTTATTCATTGATGACATTTTAACCCAAACCATATCGCCATGTGTACTTTTTGCAGATGATACATTAGTCTATAGACCCATCTCAAATGTTCAAGATATGCTCATTCTCCAAAATGACCTGGACAAACTCAATGAATGGTGTATAATTAATAAAATGCGCATTAACGAAAAAAGACGAAAGTAATGCGCATCACGTGTTCCAGACAGCCCGGTATCCCAAATTATACTCTTAACAATACCCTACTTCAATCAGTAACAGAGTTCAGATATCTCGGCATAATGCTGAACAATAAACTAACATGGCATAACCACGTAGAATATATCACCCGCAAAGCAAATCGTATGTTGGGCTTTGTTTTATCAGTCACCAGGTCACTGGCTCCTCACACCATCTTTTCTATTTTTAAGTCTCTTGTTATACCCATACTTGAATATGGACAACCAGTTTGGCATTTACACACAAAATTACTTTCGAATAAAATTGAAACGATACAACGTCGAGCTACTAGAGTTGCCCTTAGGCAAAGACGCCAACAAATGTCTTACGAGAATAGGCTCCAACTTCTGAATTGGCAATCCCTTGAATCCCGCCGAAATATTGCCTGATCTCTTATGTTGTTAAGTCTTTGTTCCGTGTTATTGAATGCGGCACTGTCGGGCGTGCCATATTGGTGAATGCTCGTCGAACTGATGAGGTGAGGTTCGTTCATCTCCGGGCGCGGACTCAACGAATGCACGGCTCTGCAATTAACGCATTTCCTCGTTACTGGGACGAACTCCCCGAGTCCTTGCGCACGGG
>JAVYIG010009077.1:0-82193 GCA_035222895.1 Strongylocentrotus droebachiensis | reverse complement strand
TGCAGCATCGAAGCTCCGGTCGCAGTGCAACACAGGACAGTAAAATAAAAGTAACTTAGCATCGGTGTCTCTCGAACGTATTGCATGATGCCATTGCTTTTTAAAAAGAATATTGAACAAGGTTCTTCTTCTTCATCAGTCAGGTGGCGATAGTTGCGCTGCTGTGGCCATCACAAGTTTACGCTATCCTTCTCTGTCAGTTTTTTTCCCTGTCCGTATGTGGATGTCTTTGAACCAGGAAATAGCAGGTCTGCCTCTTCTTCGCCTGGCTTCCACTGTTCCTGTTATAAGGGACTTTCCAAGACCATCTCTCCTTACTACATGGCCCAAAAACGTTAAAAAGTATTAAACTAGCGCTTGATTGTGATAATAAAGTCACACCCAGAGACAAAAAAAGGAAGAATCGTAATTGCTTGTGAGTCGTATCCAAAAGGAATCAGATTGATGTTTTGAGCTTCATTTGGAGGATTTCTTGACAGGCGAGATGGAGCGTATTGTACAGGTGATTTTTATGGTGAGTAAATATCAGCATATCATAGTGGAGACTTGAACTTTACTTGTTCCGTATTTACCTAAAAACAATTAAGATTCATACAAACTGAAGAGTAACAAAACAAAAGGGGTAGACAACTTAAATGAAGTATAATCTGTGGTAAATAGCAAATTGTTTCGAAGGTTGGTTGTCACTGCATCACATAATATAAGTACACCTTGCTTATTCCTAACATTTTATCATAATAGATAATATATCAGAGGTTTTTTTATTTTATTGGCAGCGGTCACCCCTAAATCGAAAGGGGCGTCCAAAAAGCGGCCCTTTTGACAAAAAATAATATTTTGTAAATAATATTTTAAGGAAACCTTAAACCATGAGTTTGGTATCATATGAAAGAAAATAAAATCATCTACATTTCGATACCTTTTTCAATCGAATTGTGATTAAATAACATCGATGATTTCTTTCAAGAAATTGCATTCTATATAATTATCAAAAAACGTTATTTTCCATATATAATAATTGGAGAGATGTCTTTATTCATAACTGTCTAGGAATTCGCCCATTTATATGGAAAAAGTAGAGGTTAATATGTCTTTTGAGTGAAAAATTATAGCAACTAAAAGTAATTTATTTGATTTCGACAAAAACTACATTTTTGCGCATAATACTGTGTACGTATGCATATACGTGTTTTAGTATATTGAGGACGTGATTTTATCGAGCTTTGAAGATAAAGCTGAGTTCTAGTTATAATAATAAATACAGCATTTGTTATGTGCCCTCGATCTAGTAAACTATTCTGAGGCGCACAGGGATATAATTAGAATGAGTAACATAGAGAAATTAGACCAAAAATGCATAGATGTACATTCAACATATAATTTACTAAAATAACATGCGAACATGTATGACTTTAGATTCATTTTTAAATGTTCTAGGGATTCTAGTGATCGGATCCTCAGTGGAAGAGCATTCCAAATTGCGTTGCATTGTGAACAAAATGGTGTGGAATCGATCAAAAAAGGTTGATCATGTAGCATATAAGTATTGGTGTGTGCTAAGAGGTTCTTGAATCATCAAAATCATTAAAAAAAGTTGGCCCAGTCTTAGTAAAAGTAAGAAGCACTGTACACAAAAAGATGTATATGGGACTACACAAACATGTGGCATAAAAGTAAGGCCCACATTTTAAAGCTGTTATATGTCATATTTAGAGTATAATGGCATTTGAAGAGCCATGGTTTTCAGGGAACATTTTAAATCCGATATTCTTCCACGTTTTTCAGGGAATATTTTTTCTCTAATATTCTTCCACACTTGCATGATAACAATGAAAACGCTCACAAAGTATGTTTCACCTTTCCCAGAAACAAAACCTTCTCTTTAAGGAAAAGTTTTATTTAAAATATCTGATTAACCATGGGTGTGGTTTAATATGATGGATACTTATTATACCTTCATGTTGAATACCAATTTCATTAAGATATGTAGTGTGTAAAATATGAATTTTGTGCCAAAAATGTGCGTTTTTTTGTGGAAAAAAGCTTCTCCCAAAATTTGGTCAGTATCTCGGCATATCAACTGCTCGACAGTTCAAAATGGAAATTCTCCAAACTCCCCAAGGCCAATCTGTCCCTGGATGTTTCCTTAGGATACGTGTATCTTCTTATTTCTACCAAAAGTAACAGGTTTTGTATGTGGAGGCGTCTTGTAAAAAGTAATTGTACATGCGTCGATTGAGAGAGAGAGAGGTGGATGAGGGGTTGACACCACGTCAACAAGTTTGACAAACCTGGTATCTTAGCGTTTGACGTACAGATTTAAAAAAACTCAAAT
Source organism: Strongylocentrotus droebachiensis (assembly GCA_035222895.1). Classification (NCBI taxonomy): domain Eukaryota; kingdom Metazoa; phylum Echinodermata; class Echinoidea; order Camarodonta; family Strongylocentrotidae; genus Strongylocentrotus; species Strongylocentrotus droebachiensis. The sequence goes on along the minus strand of JAVYIG010009077.1, from coordinate 79,858 downwards.
GAGCGATTTTGTCCTTGTCTCATACTGAATATTCTTTCATCTAGGCAGGAAAACCAAATTCTAGGGATTTTTTCTTCGAATAACTTTGCCATTTTCTAATTAACATAGATGTAGTTTTTACCTCTTGTTTAAAAAGAACAAACAAACCTGAAGATTCAAGTTTAAAACATTCATCCCACACCAATCTACATGGTTAGCTGTGTCTTCATGTCTTATGCCTTAATTTCTTTCGAAATTCAGAACTACTTTGCATCCTAAGCACTTCATGTGAGTTTTTTTAATCTCATATTTTCTTTCAAATTGGGGTGGTGGGGGACTCGTTCTTAAACCCACTTAGGTTGTGATCTTTTTATTTCTTGCAAAAACTTTTGATATTCTTGCATTGCACTGTGCAATGCTTTGCACACTTTAGTAATTTTGGGGACTTAATAACTCCAAGATTTCTTCCACACTTACCCCCCCCCCCCCCCACAAACATATGCATATGCTGCATTTATCCATCATTTTCTTCTTTGCGTTATAATCACGTTTTGGTTAAAATCTCAGACTACTAATAATGTGAGCAAGGACTCTTTTCCCAATCAAGATGTGTTTCTGATATATCGAATTAAAAATATTTTTTTTGAGAAAATACTTTGCATCCAAGCTCGTCTGGAGAAAAAAAATCCACCCGTTTTATTAATCATGAAAGGCCTGTATGCAGGATCTTCTTTTCATTTTCGTCAACACTTTATTTTGGTCATTGTCGCATTGTAAATGCGCAATTGCAGTTTCTGAATTTAAATGAATGCTGTCAGCATCCCCATCAATTTCTGACTATCCTTCAAATTGCTCTTAAATTTATAACATGATGTGCATCATAGCAAGTCAAGATAAGGTAGATATTTTGAATCTATCCGTATAATAATGTGCCTCATCCCCTTTTCGCCGGCGTTCTCGACAGCAAGGATAACGCCAATATCTTGTAAGCAAATTATGTTCGCATCATTCCCATCTAATACACTGTCGCTCATATAGTTGGAATATTTTTTTTTAACCTCAATTTATAGAATTATTTTGACAATGATTTATTCCTAATAGATCTAGATAATAGTATATACTTCTCAGATTTTATTGAGTAATAATTTGCCAGTGTTTGTTTTGCGTGACTGCTAAAGCATGTGTATGCTACTATACATATCAACTAGGGGACCTACGCCCTTCATTTATAAATGACAGTAATGAGGATTAATGCCCCCACAAAAGGGCACCAATATCGCACATCGACACGCTTTGCCACTGAACCATGACTGTACGCAGCGGGGGCTATAGTAGGGGGAAGTTCCCACAAATATATATATATTTTATAAATGCAATACATTTTTTAATAATTCATTGAATCCCCCCCCCCCCCGGTCCCCAACAGAAAACAAAATTCAATTCAATTTATTTCAACCATAAAAATACATATACATTAATTCATGGAAAGAAAATGGGGTTAGGAACCCCTAAAGAAGTTTGAATAGAAACTTGTGGTTAGGGCACCAACCATGACATATATATTGAGAAATTAGAGAAATCAACAAAAACAACATTAACGGGAAAAAATATATATACAAGAAAGGAAAAAAAAGACTTATATGTGAGCATAAAACATTTCCAGCAAAGCACCAGCCATGAGCCAAGATAGGACAATGCGTCCCTATGCGCCCCTAGCCGGTACTTTACAGTATTACAAAACATTACAAAACATGTGGAGCACATTATTCATTATTTGATTGGGCGTGTATTTGATACTGCATGATCAATTCATTCGTCTAAAGTTTTACTTGGTTTAATATGGTTGTCTAGGTCATTCCGTAACTTAATTCCATTACAACGTAAGGAATTTTGACTGATTGTAATTTTGGGAAGAAGTTGATGAAAATAATAATAATATAATAATATTCAGCTTTTATATAGCGCTTAATACATCTCGGACATCTCTAAGCGCTTTACAGATATACTATCTGCGTAGTCACTACATATTTCAATGAAATTGATGTCAACTTGAATGTGTTCTAATTATCCATCATTTGATGACACCTGGGCCCCGTCTTACAAAGAGTTACGATTGATCCAAATCAATCGCAAGTCCTCCCATCAATCGCAATTTGCAATCTCCAATCTCTCATGTACATACTCGCGATTGATATTAATCGCAAATAAGTTGCATTTAATAGTAAATCTTTGTAAGACAGGCAAGGGTGTCGATTTGTATCCGTGGTTGGGGGGGATGATAGGTGCCAAAATATTTTCGGCAATGGATCAAAGCAACCAAGAGGTAGAAGTGTGTGGCGGGTTGCACCCCCCTCCCCAAGCCCCGCGAAGGGCGGAACCTTTGACGTTTCATTAAATTATTAGAGGAAGAAGAGGATTCGTTGGACCGTTCTCGACTTTTAATCCTTGTTTGAATCAAGTTCCCCTTCCTCCGCGCGTAGCGCGGAAGCTCTGACGTTTCATTAGATTATTAAAGAAAGAAGACGATTGCATGTACCATTCTCGACTCGGAATCCTTGTATGAATCAAGTTCCCCTTCCCCCGCGCGTAGCGCGGGAGCTCTGACGTTTTATAAGATTATTAAAGAAAGAAGACGATTTCATGTACCATTCTCGACGCTTAATCCTTAATGTTTAAATCAAGTTCCCCTTCCCCCCGCGCGTAGCGCGGAAGCTCTGGCGTTTTATTAGATTATTAAAGAAAGAAGATGATTCGATGTACCATTCTCGACTCTTAATCCTTGTTTGAATCAAGTTCCCCTTCCCCCGCGCATAGCGCGGGCGCTCTGACGTTTCATTAGATAATTAAAGAAAGAAGACGATTCGATGTACCATTCTCGACTCTAAATCCTTGTCTGAATTCAGTTTCCCCCCCCCTCCCGCGCGAAGCGCGGAAGCTTTGACGTTTCATTAGATTATTAGAGAAAGAAGACGATTCATTGTGTCCTTGTCTGAGTGCAATTCCCCCCGCCCTCCCGCGCGAAGCGCGGGAGCTTTGACGTTTCAATAAATTATTACTCTTAATTTTTGTCTGTATTCATTTTCGCCCATCCAGCGCAAAGCGCGGAAGCTTTGCCGTTTCACTAAATTATTAGAGAAAGAAGATTCGTTTTTTTTTTTTGGGGGGGGGGGCGGAGGCTAGCGCCCCCAAGCCCCCCACCAGAACGCAAGTGACATGGGCCTACATCAGCTTTTCAATAAAACAAAAATAAGTTGTGACATAATAATCTTTCTCCAAAAATGAAAAATGTTTTAGGGAATATCAAGAAATAAAATGAGTGAAAAAACACCAATAAAGATACAATGACGTGAATTTTAAAAAGGGTGAACGGAAACAACTGAACAACATTAACTACTCTCATCGGGCTCTCATCACTAATTTTTCTCTTATTTTTTTTTTTTTTTGAGGGTGAATTATTGGGGGGGATGATTGTACAGGCCATCCCCCCCCACCTGAAATATTGGGGGGATATATCCCCCCCCCATCCCCCCGGGATCGACACCCATGAAGACAGGGCCCAGACCCATGGTGATTACAGGTTTACTTATTAAAACTCGTTTTAAGCACACCAAACATGTCCACGATACTTTAATACACATATGGGCAAAAGCGTAGTTTTCCTGGAAATCAAGTAGATAACTTTGGGTTGCCTTAACATTCATTTCAAAGATATTTAGGCATCTGCTTTGCAAAACAATATTGTACTAGTACATGGATAAATTCCTCGAAAGTTACGCAAAATAAAATATACAGAAAATAACGTCTATTTAAAATAAAATTTAAGTTTTTGAAGAAAAAAAAAATCACAAAAACACTTTTTTACTTACAATTGTGATGTACATTTATTCCAACTCCATTAGAATTTTTGTTAAAATATTTATAATTTAAATCCCTTCATATGGCAGCAAGCGCATAGTGATTCAAGGTTAACTCAAAATATTATTTAATTATTCGTCAAAAGGGCCCCTTTTTGGTCGTCCCCTCCGATTTAGGGGTGATCGCTGCAAAAAACAACAACAACAAACCTCTGAATATTGTGTATGATGATAAAATCTTTAGAATAAACAAGGTGTGCTTAGTTTGTATTGTAGTGGCAGGCAAATCCTTCTTCTCTGTCTTTGGCCCTCCGCTTATAATTATAAGGAGAGGAACGAAAATAAGAAGAGAAGGAGGAGGAAGAAGAAGGAGGAGGAGGAGCAGGGTAAGAAGTCGAAGAAGGAGGGGGAAATGCATTCAGACGTTTTCAAATAAGAAAACAGGGGGAATATTAGGGGGCAGTCGCCATTGTATTGTGAAATCATTCTCAAATAGTTTTGTATTCAATTTTATATTTGATTTCTTTCTTAACTATTAAATTCCAAGGTGCACATTAAATGCAAATGAATTTAAATTCTACCGACGTGTTTATATGTTTACAACCGCCAGACTTCACTTGTGCTGTAATAGTATCTAATGTGTTAAAACCCGTGAACCTTTGCTTATATCAAATTTATTTGCCTAAAAAAATAATATGTAAATCAATATTAGTTGTTTTTGATCTAACGTGTCACTGAAGATATTTCGAGGAGTCATTCTTAAACCGTTTAGAGAATGCAAGAAGTAAAATGATTTTGCTCAACCTTAAAACTTTACCTAAACGTAAATAAGGTCTTAACCATAGAACTTCCCCTAAAAGAAAACTAATTATTTGCCGTAAATCTTTACATTGAGCAAAGCGATGTCTCCTCCTTTTTCTTCTTCTTCTTGTTATTATCATCGTTTAATATAATTTGTATTATTATTATTACCATTATCATTATCGTTATTATTATTATTTATATTATAAGAATATTATTAGTATCATTATTATTATTATTATCATTATTATTATTATTGTTATAATACTATACTAGTAATATTAGTACTACTATCACTACTACTACTACTACTACAACTACTTCTAATACTACTACTCATGGGCGTAAATCCTTACGTAATACCTATTTTTCAGGGGGGATAATCTATTCATTCACCCCCCCTGAACAATAGGTATTACGTAAGGATTTACGCCCATGCTACTACTACTACTACTTCTACTACTACTACTACTACTACTACTACTACTACTGCTACAACTACTACTTCTACTATTTCTACTATCATTACTACAACTACTATAATTTGTCGTCTTGATTTCTTATTTCGCTAGCCCTATATCTTTCTCTCCTGACGATTAATATAACGAACATTCTTTATGCATGTTTTGTTGATGATGAGCCTTAAGTCTTTTTTTATCGAAGACTAAAATGTTTTAACCATTAATATTACATGGAGGAATACGAGTTACTACTTTTGAAGCTTTATTTAGATATATAATATCAAATAAAAACTTAAATATCAAATGAGACGTGACACAGGACGACTTGGAGATAGATGAAGGAGAAAAACCTTTATGGGAGAGTGAGGAATGAAGAGAGAGAGGATGAAAACGGGGATCGAGTGGAACAGAGGAGAGGAGAGGAGAGAAATGGGAATGACACGCTCATACGTCATTTAAAAAGCATTGCGTGCATCAATCAATTTGCAGCTATTGAGGCTATTTTCACACGATGTTTCATTTCAATAGACCGTTTTCGTAATGTAATCAAATTTAATACACTAATCTTTCTTACGTGCCTCTTTACAAATTATTTTATTCACCTGCTACGAATAACTGTATTTCAATAGTCAGAATGCGACAAGCATACATGAATTGTGCTAGGTAAAGCAAACATTATGGCTTGTCCTGCCTAGCAACACGTGATGTAGGCAATGCATGCATTAACAAAATGGGCCGTTCCGTCATTTCCTGCGCCGATCGAGCCTTTGAAGACAAGCATCCCAAACGCGAATTATCCGAAGCATTGATTGCACTGTTCAGTGTGCAGTAATCTTTCGTTCCTTTGATCTCATCAACACATGATGAATCTTAAACCGCCAAAATCTCTGACGCCGTCATGCGTCAGACAATGACGCATCTAGGGTTTGAAACATGATGCACGCAAGACATCATTTCGATCGCTTTATTACGTGCGTTTAAAGAACCTGGGAAGCAAATTCCACGCTGACGACGTCATGCGTCAGACAAATGACGCATCTAGGGTTTGAAACATGATGCACGCAAGACATCATTTCGATCGCTTTATTACGTGCGCTTAAAGAACCTGGGAAGCAAATTCCACGCATGTACCAGTAAGTCAATGCAGTGTTGCGCCTGAGCCAACCTTAACAAAACAGTTACAATCTTTGGGTTTTCGCTTTAAGGGGCTTTCATACCGGGCCTTGCGTAGAGTTGCGAAGTGTTGCGTACCGATTACACCGAGTGTACGCAACCCTATGCCGAGCGTAAGCAACCCTACGTCAGGCCTACGCAACCGTAGGCGTAGGGTAAGCAACCCTACGCCAGGCCTACGTAAGCGTACGCAATCCTACGCCAATTGCATACGACGTAGGTACGCGGTGCCTACGCACAGGGTACGTAACCATACGCCACCGTACGCCAGCCTACGCATAACCTACGCAGGGACTACGCCGAAGCATCATTTTTTTCGTGAATACGCAGCCTAGCTTCGGCGTAGTCGGTACGCAACACTACGCAACTCTACGCAGATCCGGTGTGAAAGGGGCTTTAGGGTCGTGTGTTCGCGTTACCCGACCTTTGTGAAAACAAGCCCCTGTATTCACGAAATGTCGGGGGTAATGTTTGTGAAATAAACCCCACTCATCTGCAAATGGTCTTCCCTAAGTAACTCGTCACTATGTTAAAACCCTACAGCAAATCTACGAAAAGTCGCGTGATCCTCTGTTAATCTCTTTTCATCAAAGTCTGCTTATACAGCAGTAATCAGCTAATGTCGTGTCATTTCATCTCAATCTAATTTAAATTAATATTTGAACATCTACTTCAATGAAACGAGGAATAGGTGATAAATCATTCAATTTTCGGATGAGGTCTCAATTAAAATGCAGGGCATCACACAAATAAAAAAAAGTCAGCCTACCGATGCTAATTAAGAATATTGATGTCGATATTCCATCTTTAAAAATAGCACAGTTGTCCAATAAAAAGAAGATCTGCTACAGCATCAGTTTTATTGATTGATTTGGTGATGGTGTTGCTAGGGTGATACATGTATAACTATCATCGGATTAGCATATTTCAGACGAGTTTAGCGTTCGACCTTCTACAAAAAAGTGATAATAGAAAAAAATTCTCCTTACAACCTAAAGGCATAGTCTAAAAATGTTGAATCTGAGATGCATGACTCTACGTGTTTTCAGTGTCTGTGATATGGTGTAATATTGCGCTTCAAAATGATCTTAACTTACCTCAAAAAAAGTGAAAATCCTTGAGTGACCAGTTTTACCTACTCACTTTATCCAATAGACTGTAGTGTTATAAAAACCGCTAGGAAAACGAAAAATGAAATTTCGAATTCCAATCATAAATATGTTGATAATCAGACAGATGATCGGCTTGTAAAAGACATGGGATTCCTGACTGACCTAAAGGTTTATAATTATACAGCATGAGCTAAATCCAGGATTTTGTTTCAGAATCTGAGGCAATGTTACCGAGTCGCTTTAAAGTGACTCGGTAACATTGTTGAAGGTTAATGAAAAAAGTGTGTATTTTTGTATGAATGTTACTTATTATATTCTTTCTACTGTACTTACCCTCTAACAGCAAAAAACCCTGAGAAAATTCTTAAACCACAAAGATATTTATGGTTTTCTTTGAAGGCGTAACTGTGCAACACCCTCTAACAGTGATTAACAGTAAATTCTCCCCACCATTTTTGAATTTTCCAACCATTTTTCCTTGAAAATAAGGCATAAGAGAGGCTTTTAAAAATCTTTCAACACTTAAATGTCTGGAATAATAGATATAGAGCAAATTTATTGATTTGTGATGATTTACATTCACCTAAAATTTAATTAGATTGTAATAATATAGTTGGGAGGATTAAGGAATTGATCAGAACAGTTTTTCACAAGGCATCAATAACGGTCCGTTTTCACTCAAACTTTCAGATTATCTTTAATTGTACATTTAGCATTGAAGTCACTACCTTAGCACCATTTTTTCTCATCTGAACAACGTTACAAACTCCCTTCAAAACATGAATAGTGACGGAATCTTCGAGTTGCTTTAAAAAAAAGGCATGGTAGTAGCAAACTAGCAATCCTCTCTTTTAAAAGTGGCTCAGATAAGGCGCAGTAAAGCGCCGCAAAAAGGGTGCAACAAAGGTTCTTTGCGTATTCACTGAGCAATGTGTTATAAGATTGGAAATATGAAGGGTATTACATTTTACGTCATCAAAAATCTGAACAAGGCTTTTAGAAGTCATTATTAGGGATTAACTCGTTAGATATCAAGAAATAGGAATAAATGTTAAAACGGCTTGCCATGGACACGCATGTTCAGTGGATGTTCACACCGTTCTCGTCCACTCAATCTAAAAGTTCCTATTAAGGATCAACTCGTTTTGGATTCGAAGCCACTTCCAAGGTAGTGGCTTGAATTATTCTGAGAGTGGATTCCACAGTTTAGATTTCCACGCCCACACGCAGTGATCAACAATGTGGATTTTTCTCTAGTCTGCATTAAGAGACAACACTTTTAAACTTCTGACGCCGGACTGCGTCAACTGAGAAAAACTCGTTAAACACTTTGTTAAAGACGTCGTTAAAAAGAGATGAACGCAAAATGAGCAATGCAAACACTGCAATGAATTCACCGACGCATGCACGAATTTTCTTTGATTTGATAAGCGGAATTAATGACGCAATCAAAATGATGCATGGTGTGCAATTGTCCGTGTCATTTGTGAACGAATTAAGGCCTGAAAGCTCGTTCAGATACGACGCTGTTTTTCTTCCTTTCTCATTATACTGTATTTTTCTCTGCTTAAAGTTCCCTCTGTTTCTCTACGTCCCGTCGTCTCCCTCTCTCTCTCTCTCTCTTTTCCCCCTCTCTCTCTCTCTCTCTTTCTCGCTCTCTTTCTTTCTCTGTTTCTTCTTCTTGTTTTTCTTTCCCATGTCCTAACACAAAATTGAAAAGAAAGTATTCCTTATAAAAAATTGATGGTGACAAAGATGGCTATCAACAAAAAGAAAAGAAAAAATTATCGAATTAATGACATATCAATAATTCTACGCATAAACTTGTATACTAGGGGGATTGTATATTGCCAGAATATCAATTATTTTCTATTATATTGTATGAGTAATGATTATAGAAACAGAGTAGATTGATTTGTATTTGCCAAGCTTCCAACATGCAACAATAGGCCTATACAAGGATAACAGAGTCAGCTTCAACAGGATAACCCACGAAAGCTCAAGAGCTTATTTCCAGTACGATTAATTGAATGGAAAAGTTCCCTTATCGAGCCGGCATGTGTTTGCGGAAAAAAGATTCCCCTTGGTTCAATATTATTCATACCTATATAATATTTTATCTTTCCACAGATATCATACTTCATCCTCCTCATGTGCAAAGGTAAGTTAATAATACATCATTCGTATTCCATGAGATATTGCACAAATATCATACTTTGTCATCCTGGTTACATTTTCAACCCATGAAAAGCAAGAATTATACTTTTTTAAATAGTTTTATTTATCTCATTTGAGAGACATTGTAAATGTACTAGGCGCTCTATAAGTCAGTAAATATTGTTTTTTGTGTTGCTTAGTTATTACTGTATATTATTATTTCACTAATATATTATCATTGTCATTTACAGTAGTGAATTAGATATATCAAACACATACAATGAACTTTAAAAAATAAATATATACACCTGATATATGTAGTGTTTAAAAGCAAAATATACATGTTTTGCATTTCTTTCTGCTTGATGCGATTCGTAAATAGGGATTCGTCATTGCAACGTAATAAATATGACAAGGATAAATGTTAAAAGTAGTTACTTTCCCATTTTGTACTTCATTAAGAAATATGTACTGATCAAATGAGCAAAGGTATGTTGTACAGACAACATGGACGATTTTTTGTCTTCTTCTAGGTGAATTGGGTTCGGAGATTTCACTGTCCTTATGTATTTCTTTCCCTAATCCGTTTAGGGCACATACATTTCCAAAAATGAATATGAACATATCCTTACAATAATATGGACTTTCTCTGATCTGATGAAAAATATACTTGAAATATCCGTAATCTATTCATAATCAGTCATTTCAATAATGAATGATAATCGAAGACAATAGCAGAATTCAGTATGTTTGATTTCAGGTGTAACTGTTTAAATCATTCTTTTGAGAGTAGATTCCAATAGGAGTGGAAATCCACTCTACAGGGAGTCATATTAGGGATTACTGCCTTTCGATATGAGTCCACTCCACTCCAAAGTATTGTTGAATAATTGGAGCGTTGATTATACTACATGTTTTTGTTTGGTTGTTATTGTTTGTTTGTTCGCTATTTCTTTTTCTTTTTGTCTATTTTGTGTTCTCCGCACCAAACGAAGTGATTCTTGAAATGATTCCGGAAAGAGTGGAACATTCGTGTCCTTTCCTATAATGACAAAAAAAAATGTTTTGCACGCCTAAAGAAAAAGTTGAGTTCTAGTAGAGATGAAAAGTAATTGTGAGCTTGCCCATTCTTTTTTGGGTCAATTTGAAAAAAGCTCACAATAAAAAATGTCCCCTGAAATGGAATTGCTCTTCAAATGCTCTCATATTCAACAAAAGTAAAGTTTTGACCTAACATTAATGGCACATGTGTACGTATAAAGTCCATATACCATTTATATGTGCCGTGTATGTAGTTTTTCGCAATACTTTAGTGAATTTATTATAAATTCGATGATTCCAAAACAACGCAGCATACATTCATTGTTCTACTACATTATCAAGTTTTATTTTCATAATTGCTGCTAACCAGGCCGTAGGACACCGCCGCTGTCAGAACCCGTCGGTACAAAATATAACGACATAAATGTAATGCGATTACGTCATTTTATCCTGCCCCGGCAATTTACTAAGGTTTGTGGAAACAGCAAAGTTGTACAATTTATACTAGCTATATAACCATGTAGGTGGAAATTTAAACGTTTATTTAGGGGAGAAAGAGGGCGAGAGGCATTCCTCATTTCTAGCAGAGAACTATGTTCTTTTTTTCTTTTTTATTAGTTGGCTACCTAAAGAACCTGACACAATGCAAATGGGGTGAACCGACCACACATTTGTCATTGAGTTGCCCACTGGACCACACGATCGTCGTAACGGAAGGCATCTGTGTGCGCGTGTCCCAATGTGGTGCCTTTGGCAAGTCTTTGGGTGAAGAATGTGAGGGGATTAAGGTGAGTGAGGGCGTGTTCGGACAATCACCTACGGACAACAAGGGCATATATTCATAGCGCGTTACTAAGCCTAGTTGTCATCTAACTATGTATTATAGCCTATGTAATTATTAGACAACTAGCGTAGTAAGGTTTTGTTAATATGGGTCTGACCCTCCAGACAATCACCTCCCATCAACTAGGGCCTACCATTTGGACAACTATGATTTTGACAACTACCTCTTGACAACTAACTGTAGATGACTACCTCTAAGCAACTACTTCTAAACAACTACCTCTAGACAACTACCTTTAGAAAACTAACTCTAGACAACTATACCTCTGGACAATTACCTCTCAACAACGTAATCTCAACATTTACTTATAAATGAATAATTAATTAATTGATTAATACAAATAACCTCTGGAAAATTACCTACGGAAAACTACCCCAGACAACTACATGAGGACAACTTCCCTTCGAACAAGTACCCTCCGGACAACTATCTGAATCTCCCCCCCCCCAAAAAAAAAAAAAGAAAGAAAGAAAAGAAACACATACAACAACGAATAAAACACAACAATTCCAGCGAAATAGATTATGACAACTATATTACCACTGAACATGTCCTTCTTTACATCTATCTGCGGATGACTACGTACGGACAACTATCACTATCTTCTGGACAACTATCATCTGGGCAACTACCCCCCCCCCCTGGAAAACTAATCTTACTCTTCACAATTATTCTCTGAACAAATACCCTCTAGAAAACTACTATCTGGACAACTACCCTTCGGACAACAACCTATGGACAACTGCCTCTGGACAACCGTATTCTGAACAACTATGCTCCAGACTACCCTCGGACAATAACCTCCTGATAACTACCTCCCGAAAGGTTCCTCCGGACAAACACCTCCGAACAAATATGATGAACATAGCAGTAATGTTGACATAGCTATATATATTGCCCACACATCCATCCGGGAAGAAGCTCAAGCTGCTTACATAGTTCTATTATTACCCTGGCTTTCGCCAATATGCCTTAAGGTACTGAACGCATTCAAGGTATTACCATGAACATACTACGTGGTAGGTCCGTGGTTATTACTACATTTGAGTATCAGTGTCTTGATAAAAAAAAATCTTCGTCACTAAAATTATGATTTTTGCCAGGATTGCTTTTCAACTTGTAATATTCGTTCTGGACTTCTCCAATAAAAAACATAAAATCATTGCAAACCCCTAAGCCCGATAGTCACAGATGCATATTATAATCAAGTTCTGTCCACTGTTTTATGGAGCGCTCTCCTAATCCTTTAAAATGTACAATAATTCTGCAACCAAATGACCAAACGAATCTTATGTCAACATGAAATAAATTTCTCATTGTCATCTTATGGCTTCGTACATTTTGGTTTTGTTTCTTTCTTACCTTTTTATAATCGCATTGAGACATTTTAATTATTATTATAATTCTATTTGTAATGGGATTACAGTAATGTGAGTAGAAACAAAGAGTTAATTCTTGGCGTTTTGTAAAGTAATCGACTAAGTTAAAAAAGGGCCATGTAGCATAAAAGTTACGGTTTATTGTATCTCTGAAATGTTTATCGTAGCTTCACAAAATGTATCGTATCTCAAATCAATCGTTAGTTTTCAATAAATACTACCTGACGATTAATTTTATGTTAAAGAAACAATGCATGGTAGGATACAATTTATAATTGCAAGATTGAGATTTTTATGACAGATCGTTAGTCGGATTTTACGTTAAATGGCCCTGGTTTAACTTGTTCAATATTTTTGATACATGACAATGTATTGCATTGCAGACAGCACCTTGGGGTTCGCTTTGTAGGACACAGAACCCATGTGGCATCACATGCACAGGAATTTCATTTCATTGCTTTGGAGCACTAGCCTATGCTTATGCTGAATATGACTGTGAGTTTGTACTGCCCTCTGCACACGAGGTGTCCTCGTGTGCGTCATTACCTGCGCTAATCGAACCTGTGACGCACCGATCCCATACCCGTGAAAGTCAACGCATTGTCTGCACGGCTCATTTTGCATTTACCCCTTATACGATGTTTCTCTCACATCACGTGTCAAAGACGGCACGAGTCCCTGACGCAGTCCTACGTCAGCAAATAACGCATCGTATGCAACGGCTTATTTACCAGTGACGGGAGTGAGACATCGTACAACAAGTGAATGCAAAATGAATATTGCACATTGCTTAGCGTGTGTTTACATGGAGCTTAATGCTTTCATAGCTGGAGTAGCGCAAGTAATAACGCAATAGCAATGACGCCTCGTGTCCAACGGCCATAATTGTAACTAGAAGTTAATATAAATTGTAGCGTAAATTTACACGAAAACGTCATCCAAAGAGGAAAAAATTGGTTGCGTTACTAAAAGATACATTTTATTTGGCACCTTTTTTAAAACGACACTGGCCCAAATAAAAAAAAAAAACAAATTCTTCATTATTTGTTTTCCTAGGCTGATTAAGATGCATTTTCCTTTTCTAATTTCAATACCAACATGTTGTATAGCTGTTTAACTCATTTAATTCGGATATGATGGGTGTTTAAATCGATAAGTTGGGATATGTATCGAATCAATAGGCACTTTAAAAACTTAATTCTCATTTTGCGTGCATTTTCTTTCATGCGCTAGTAAATATTACATCCATCATCATGGTAATTAATGACGTAAACATATTGATAGATGATTAATATGGTAATTATCTAGGTTTCCTTAATGGAAAAATAATTCATATTATACATCCCCCGCTTACTATATTACTCTTTCATCAGGTGGTGAGAAATGATTTGGTTGTCAATTTATTAAATTACACTAATTCTCATAAACTATGGCTTTTAGCGTGTGGGATTGTCCATGTTAATAAATTAGTTGGATTGATGAATACCATTATGCTAGAGTCTTTGAGGCAAACAAAAACTGTCGTTGGGATCCAAAATTTGCTCGAGCGACATTTGCTCCGGTGCTTATTAATTCAATGGTATGAGGTGGTTAATAATTGAACACCATGAATGGCAGTGTGTCAGACATGAGCGCTATATACAAGACTCCTCTATTATCGCTATTATTGTTATTAGATATATCCCATAATCACACCGCCAGAGCGACTCATAACTGAACAAAATTTGGATATCGTTATATTTTGTTTCGGTCTGAATTCGATTTGATGTCGGTTTCGTTCGTGAAACTATTTGCTTGGTTCTCGATCAGGTTTGGGTTGGGTTTAGGATTAGTTTTAGAGTTAAGGTTTGGTTTAGTGTTGGGGGCCAGGCTTGATTGTATTACTTCCATGAAAATTGGAGATCGACCCCGGAGCGATAGACCTGGGAATCGTTTCCAAAAAACGTCATAAGTTCTTTTTCACTGTCATCCCATTCGAACGCGCCTTATAATTGATAATATTTGAAACACGCGTTGGAATAAGTGGTTGGCAAACGGTTTCGTGAAACGCTGACCTGGTAACTTACTTTATGCATACTTTTTAAAGAAAAATTTCTCTTAACGACTGAAAAACTTGCCATAGGATTGCCCGACATAGCAAACACTAGTATATGTATGCAACGTGTATTTCATCCCTAATAATGCCATTTTGTTAATTAAAATGCAAATTAATCAAAAAGCTGGTCACTTCGGCCCAAATTCACAAAGGAGGTTTGTCGACAAACCTTTATTTGCGTTATATGACGCGTTTCGACGCGTTTTTACATACCACGCGTCGAAACGCGTCATATGACGCACATACACCTAGGTTTGTCGACAAACCTCCTTTGTGAATTCGGGCCTGTGGGTTCGGGAGAGAAACATGCATACATTAGTCTATTGTCGCCGAAGCATAAGTCGTGCAATAAAAACTGTATTATATTAAATTCATATCGTCTCCGAATAATTATTATTGTTCAAATAATTAGGGCAATTTCTGTTGTTTGGTTTAAACATAGGTGTGTGGAATGGAACCGGAACACCACCTCCAGCCTTGGTAAATAAAGTGTTTTCCTTTCTTTTAGATTTTATATTATATCGGGATTTCTTCTTCTTCTTTTTGCATGTACGGGTATATGTCCACATTGTGACTTTATGCAAGAACATTCTTTTTGTATCACAATGAAACAACAAATGAGACCATTCTCTTATGGTCTAGAATAAAGAATGATTATGATGCAGTGACCTTTTCATGTCGTATCATTTATACACTGGCTGGTCCTTAATCCTTTCTTGCCCCCTCTCTCTTTCTTCCTCTCTTATTTTCCCACACACTTCTCCCTTCTTTCCCTCTCCCTCCCCCACACACTCTCTCACCCTCTTTCAATCTCTTTCTCTCTCTCTCTCTCTCTCTCTTACTCTCCCTTTCACAAACACACACGCACGGACACGCATCCATGCACCAGCACGCACAAGCCCACACACACACACGCACACACACACACACACACACACACACAATTAAATCTATTCCTCTGGTTAGGTATAATATTTTATAAGGAAATGAACCTCTTCAGTTTTTTTAGAAATTAGAACACTAACCGACACAAAAATCTGATCTGTACGTGTATACATTTAAATGGGTTTATATTTTTTATTAATGACAAATTTGATCCATGAAAATTCGATTTACTTCATCATCATTGTCATCAACTTCAGGTGGCGCTGTAAAGCGCTGCTGTGGTCTTCACGAGAGCACGCAATGCAACTCTTTCACCTGCCATTTGTGTTGCACCTTTCATTCCTTTTCCAGACACTTTCTTGATATCATCAGTCCAAGATATTAGTGGACGACCTCTACCCCGTTTTCCTTCGACTGCTCCTTGCAGTATTTGCTTCTCAACACCTTCAGATCTCCTAACAATGTGCCCAAAATAGTTCAGTTTTCTTTCCATGATTCCCCTTCTGATGGTCAAGTCTGTTTCAATCTTTTCCAGGACCCACACATTTGTCTTTTTATCTTTCCATGACACCTGCACTAGCCTCCTGTAGCACCACATTTTGATTTACTTACATATAAATTATTCGTAACTAATATGTCGCAACAATACTTTTTCTAAACGGGACTAATTCTATCATTATCTCACCTAAATGTTATCAATGTTTACACCTGAAGTATTTGAATACCTTAAAGTATGGCAATGCGAAATATTGCTGAGAAAGTAAAGTGTACAAATCACCTTAAAAAAAAAAAAAAAATTAAAGTTAGTAGTTCCCTGTCGTATACTATATTTATGATATGAACTTGAAACATTAATTCTGTTTAGGTATTTTGCGCGTTTAAATACACTTACAAATAACATAAAAACGACTTGTTAGTAAACTATTCGACAAGCCCGCAGTAGCTCTCATAGAATATGGCCCTCACGGAACCCAGGTCCGAACTGGGCTCCAAAAGGGCCGTCTTTATTTTGGAGTCGGGCTAACTCGGCTCAAAGACAACTCAGCCCAGCTGCAAAAACGGTCAGATTTTAGAGGTTTAGCGTTAGGTTTCGGGTTAGGGTTAGGGTTAGAGTTAGGTTTCGGGTAAAATGACAAAAACTGACCGTTTTTGCAGCTTGGCCGAGTTGTCTTTGAGACGAGGTAGCCCCGATTCTTTATTTTCTGGATAATCCTTATCCCTTCGCCCATTAAATTCCGGCGGATGGAGTTTTTTTTGTTGGTTGATTTATATATCGAAGCTGTTAACAATTCTTTTTTTAAGTGAGTGGTACGCTTAAGTCAATGGCTAATTAACTCGTTAGCAACCGTAACCTTTATCATAATATGTTATCTTACCATGCATTTCTTATCACCATTTACTTTAATTAGTCAGTATCAATCAGCACTTAGTGTACCACAAATTGACCGTTATTACAGGACCCTACTACAGACACAACAACAGAGGCACCTTACATTTCTACAACAACGCTAGTTGCCGATGAGACGACAACCATTGCTACAACAATATCACAAGTATCGGACCAAGCTACATCAACTCCACCGGATCCTACAACACCGACTTACACTAATACAGGACCATCAATGGCACCTGATCTTACTACTATTATGTCATTATCATCGATGCAGCTGACTACATCGGTAAAATACAAATATAGACTTCTTTGAGGGGCACGGTTCAAACTATCGCCCAGGATTATGTCAAATTTGAACCGTGCCACCGAGACGAAATCGAACGGCATCGTAAAGTCTCGAGATCACTGAGGAGCTACATGTTTAACTGTGAACCGAAAAATGAGCAGTCAATATTTCTTTAATTTACTGCAAACTGCATTTTATTTACTGCATATTGCGAGTGGATTGTCATAAAGAGATATATTGACGAAATGTGTATTTCGAAATATATTTACTATTATGTAGGAAATATCCCAATCTAAGAGCAGTGCGCGCATATGCATGTATCCATAGTTAACATCAAATAGCCATTATCTGGTATCGAAAACAAAATATCAAGTATCAGAATTTTAACGGTATGAGGAACAACATAGTTCATCCGTGAGACAGGACAAATTAATATTCTCTCTTAAATACAGGGTTATAAAAAAGAATCTCATCCAAAATTTCGGAAACAGTTTAAATACATGTAACATTCTTTGTTGTTGTGGTACAGTGGCTCATTTACTTTACTCTTTCAATCAAAATCGCAAACAAACAGTTGCGATCGATGTCAAGTTGCCAGCGATTTGAATGGATCGCGACTGTCTGCATAAGGTCCAAAGCCCATTATTTTGCTTCCAATCTTCTTCTTTTTCATATTTTTGTATTTGTGGGTTGGGGGGTGCTTGTGCCCCCGTTGCTCCATGGAGCCCCACTGGTTTTAAAACTAACTTTTTTTATACTTAGGTCTGCGGCAGCGGGGCATCTGAGGAAGCTCTTGAGGGCCTTTCATCTGGAAGCCAGCAGTGCGGCTCAACCTTCACGTTCCACTTCGGTTCAGTGATTGATAGAAATGGTAGGGGCATGTACAAATGTCAATTCTTCGCTAAAATGAGCGCCACCCGTGTCATGATCTACGGACCTAAGTGTTTATAAGAAGCCACTACTATTATTTATCTATTGATACCAACCAAATCGTGTGCTGTAATCACGGGATACACTGTAATTGTGCAATGGTTTCTCGAAAAAAGGGAAGTTAGTATTTGTTTTTTTATACCGCATCTGGCGGGTAGATTCTCAAAGGGGATATTATGACAAAATATGCATGTCGATATTGAGTGGATATTGTGTTTATTTGTAAGCAGGGCAATCTAAGAGCAGTACGCGTATCTATTGTTGAAGGAAACCTCACCCCCCAAAATAAATTTACTTATTCTTAGAGATTTATTATATTCTTGCCAATTAATCTACAATATTCTCCACCAAAGTGTAATAGAGTCGCATAAAGCAAAAATTTTACGTAAGGAATATTGTACATCGCAGGGCAGGAATACGTCTTATTATTTTTAAGTCTCCTTTAACTTCATGTGCATCTATTGCGTCATTGCACTGTTCGCTCAAGCAGAGCTATGCTCAATCAATATCTTTCGCTATACTGGCTAGCTGTCAACAGGTCAATTTCATGCCTGCAGTTTTTTTATTAATCAGAGGTCTAGAATCTTGATACGCGGTGTGTGATACTCCCCCTCTCTGTCTCATCTTTACCGAACAGTGACCGTCCACCACGCCTACACGGACCGGGAGGATATCAAAGATGGCGCGGAAATTGTAAAGCTCACCGACAACGCTGACGAGAACAACATTGTCAGCATCATCAGCTCAGTGATCAAGATCGAACTCATTGACGGCAACACGACCATCAATCTCTCCGATGGATCTGTGCAAATAACCTTCATGATGCAGCCTACCAAAGGTTTCCCCCCAACGGTGAGACAACACCATTGCTACTTTGTCAAACGGGAGGTTGAGTTCTATGAAAGGCGACGAATAATTTGTGTGCTTTTTCATTCTTTGTATACGTTATTTCTTAGTGTTGAAGAGAATACCAGGGCCATGGTCGTCTTACAAAGACTTAAGATTGATCCAAATCAATCGCAAGTCCTCCAATCAATCGCAAGTTTGCAGTCTGATCTCTTATGCACATAGTTGCGATTGATATCAACTCTTTGTAAGACGGGGCCCTGACCGAACAAAAAATAACATTACACTGACTAATTGGTTTGCTAAATAACGCCGATTGACCGGAGACATGGCAATGAATGACCATTACGTAAATCTTGAATAGATATCTGATCCGTTTTCAGGTACTATTGATATAGATGAGACGGAAAGTAAAATATAGTCGGTGACAATAATACACGGAAGCCTTCTAAAATTATGATCTATTCTTTCAAGATAATTCCTATCCTGTATAGTTATACATTTTCATCATTCTTAAGTTTGAACATTATCATCACCATCATTAATATAAGATTTATTATTGTTAATATATCATAATATTATCATTCTTGATTTTGTTATTATTATTATTATCATTAATATTATTATAATAATTATCATCATTATTACTACTTCTACTACTTAAACTGCTACTACTATAGTTCTACTATCATCATCATCATTATCATCATCATCTTTTCTATTTTCTATTTTTTGTTTA
This sequence comes from Strongylocentrotus droebachiensis, assembly GCA_035222895.1. Lineage (NCBI taxonomy): Eukaryota > Metazoa > Echinodermata > Echinoidea > Camarodonta > Strongylocentrotidae > Strongylocentrotus > Strongylocentrotus droebachiensis. The sequence goes on along the minus strand of JAVYIG010009077.1, from coordinate 59,883 downwards.
ACAAAACTTTGCTTAATTACATCAACATATGATTTAGTATACAAATAATACACAGCAGTGAGGGCATTAGTAATAATTACCCACACGAAGTACCTTCAGAACAGTCTAACACGCCCGAAGTGATAGCCGAGGGTGTTTGAACTGTTTTGAAGGTACCAAAATGATGTGTATAATTTGTTTAATAAGATAATGTTTCATTTTTTTAAATAAAATTATGTTTTATTTAATATTATAATTTTGATAATTATCCAAGGTACGCGTTGGTCAAAATAAATGCCTCGTCACGCGTACGCTCTCAACCAATCATTTGATTAGGATCCGCGTCATCATCTTTTAATGGCAGCTCCTTAGAGCAGAACAGTCTATTTATACTCAAAAATGTACTTCGATGTATCCACCTTTTCCGTAGTATCTTTCTGAGTTTTTGTTTTTTATATATTTTTTGTTTTATATAGGACGGTTCGAGTGGGGTGCACTGTGCTTACCAGGTGAACGGCAGGTAATCAGACACTGTTCAAAATATCATATATGGACCGTAATGACGAGTCACGTGTCCGATTGCAATGCATTTGAGCATTTTCGTAAGACGTAATGTTACGTCGAAATTTCGAGCTTTAACAATAGCTAAACTGCATTACAAACTGGAGTCTTGACTTATAATTGAAGTATTTTTTTTCTCGGGGGGAGGGGGGGGGGGGGGAGGGGAAGCCTTTTCTATATATGCGCCTCACTTTTTTTTGGGGGGGGGGGATTCAAAATAAACGTCTAATCCATCACTGATATGTACAATAGGAGTTAGATGACTATGTTTTAAAGTATGTTAAGTATATAAGTTATAAATACCGAGATTGATTTAACAAACGTTTCAACACGGTACCAAGAGTCTTTAATTTACATTTTTTATTTGTATTTATTGTACGCTTGTGTATGAATTTGTAAAATATTTTTGTACGATAGCGTTTGGTCAACTGATGGAGTCCAGGTCGTCTCTGTCGACTCTGATTCGGTTGTGTGCAACAGCAATCATCTGACTAGCTTCGCTGTTCTGCTTTCTCTCAAGGTTAGTCACTAATTATTGCATGATGTGTTTAAAGTTAGAGTTGAGTTCTGGTCGTGCGATGGAGTGTAAAAGAAACATAGCATGACATGTCTTACATACAGAGTAAATATCCTTTTTTTATTCTAAAAAAAACAAAATTATTTATTCATTTGTTTTTAACTCAATAAATTGAGGGGGAAGAACAAGGGGTATTGGTTCCCTTTATTAATTGAATTATTCATGGACCAATTGAGGGAAAGAATAGTTGATGGTTAATCAAATGGATCATTAATTGTTTTTCGCCTTTTATCATTATATTCATTTTTATTGTTTTTGTTGATTATCATTATTATTAGTGATATTATTGTTATTATATTATCATGATAATTATTATCATTATTATTCTCTTTTTACATGTAGCCGCCTGAAGGAGTCAATGCCCAAGTACAGAGTTACCTGTCCTACATCCTTGGTGGCATTTCTATCGCCTCTTTGGTTCTTGCTCTATCAATCTACTGTGTGACTGGGTGAGTGTTTTTAGAGGCGTTCCGCAGTAATGTTCAAGCTCACCTTAGCTGCTCAGGGCCATCTGGATGTGTATTCGTCTGAAGTGCAGAGTGGAGACATGGTCAGCTGGCCCTGCGCAGCTGAGATGCGCACGAACATTACTACGGAACGTCCTTAACCCATTACACTCTTAATGTCAGCGAGTAAATTGTGCCGAGTAAAACAAGTTGAGTAACAAAATGAGCAATTCAGTACTCAAGCTGGAGTAAGAAGTCAATTTTAGTGGTACTCGTCATCCGAGTAATTTGTTACCTTCGATAAAGAGTAAATCAATTACTCAACATTGAGTAAGAACTTCGTGTGTGTCAATTTTGAGTAAACTACGGTTTGGTATTACGCGGCGGCAGGTGATAAATAACTCAACATTGATCTCTTACCCGAGTTTACCTCGGGTGCGAGTGAAAGTTGGATCGATGGAAAGTGCAACTAGCTGTCAATATGCATGTGACACCTGTTCTACACATTTTTACATAATTGCAGCTGTATGTTCCTTTGTCTACCTAAGGAACTGTATATTTTGTCATCTTTCATTGTCCGCCATGTGCATGTCTCGTGCATGCATGTGCGCGTGCAGAAAGATGCGAAAGAACTGAGATAGATGATTGTGACACATTGGGAAGAAATTCTGAGCTCATGGATCGAGCTTGGAAGAGCTCCAACCGACATCTAGGAAGGAACTGGCTTGGACTTTCTTTCTGGCCTCCTTCAGAGGAAGGAGCCCACTGTTTTTGTTGGTGCTTTGAGGAGCCCCTATTCATGCTCTTCATTGACAGCAGCAGTTGACTACTGCTACAAGATGTTTCAAGTACTGATATATTATTGATTGAGCAACTAAGCGTTACCCAGATAACATCATACTCAATATTTGAGCCAAAAAATTGCTCAAACAATTTGAGTCAAAACATGTACTCGTTAATTGAGTAAAATTTGGCTCAACTCATGAGCAGTTTCTTACTCGACATGAGTTGATTACGTTTCTACCCAGTACTGAGTAAAAAGGGAACCGCTCAACAAAGGAGTAAATATTGAGTAAAGGTTGACTCATTCAAACTGAGTAGAGATTTAGTCTTTTATTGAGTAATATTTTTACTCAACAGATGAGTAGATTTGTTACTCAACACATGCTGAGTAAAGTTTACTCAAAAGTCGGGTGGTTCCCTTTTGACCACTCAAAAGAGTAACATTTTGACTCAAATTGAGCAGTTTTTTTTTAGAGTGTAGCTATTGGAACCCGGTAGTTTCTGTAGAGGTGTTGTTGAACCACGAGGTACGTGGTTCAAATCCTTTTGATGCTCTTTTGTTCATCTAATAGAAATAATGATCGGATTACGTAATGTGCCATTGCACTCTTCCCTCATATAAAAAGTTCTTAAAGCTACTGAAGTTGCCTGCAGCCGATTCGGAACGCCTCTGTAATCATTTTTCTGTTGACAGGTAGACAAAAAATCCTGAGGTGTCGCATCACCTCAGCCCTTTCTCTTCCACCCTCTCAATAAAATGTTTTACGGTTTGTTACAGAGCCTGCAAGATGCTGAAGATTCAGATTCACATGAACCTGGCAATATGCACGGCCCTTGGACAGATCCTTTTTCTCACCTTGGCTGAGGCAACAGAAAATAGGGTGAGAATTTTATTCTCCTCTTCTTTCTCAGAACCATCATGACTATCTTAAGAAGTTTAAAAAATCACAAATGCAAAAGGAAATGATAAACCAAACAATGCTAAAGATTTGCCAATCGGTCAATTAAAAATGGTGTCGACAAAATCACTAGACATTTTTGTAGCATAGAGATTAAGGCATTAGCGATCCAACCCGGATGTGATTCCCGGCGGAGACATTTTTTCAACGTTTGAAAAACATCTCAATTTCAAGACTTAAATGAAGCAATTATTCGATGTGGATAATGTTTGTTTGGACTCTTTTGTTGTTGTTGATGAATCAATCTGTATTTAGTGGAAGCATGGATTTTTAAGACCTTAATTTCAATTCGGATAGACGACTATGAGGCTGTTCACACCGGCAGAGATAGCGCGCGCTAGACCGCGCTATCTCTGCGGTGTGGAAGGTAAAACGTCGTTTCGGTGCGCCCAACAGCGAGCCACGGCGAGCCAAAACGGCGTGCCACTGGAGCACCTCTTGGGGGTGGTCCACGAGAGATAGCGCGGTCTAGCGCGCGCTAGAAAAAAGGGGGTGCTACGATAGACCGCGCTATCTCATTGCGGTGTGAACAGCCTCTTAGATTGTCTTAGGGTTCTTCAGGTAGACAGAACAACATCCATTCTCAAATAGAAGTGTAAACATATTTTTTGTTTTGTTTTATGACAGGTACTCTGTAAGGGCGTGACAGTGACACTACACTATCTGTTCACATCAGCTCTTGCATGGACCATGATCGAGGGCGTGTTCCTGTACCGTACGACTGCCGTGGGCTTCAAGACACTTAGGATTGGGTGGCTGAGTCTTATCGCTTACGGTAAGACCGAAATGAAGTGTCCACTATTGCCTGAAATAGCGATTTTCCATTATTAACCCGGCGCTGTCGATAGGGGCCGCATACGCACCACCTGCTATTACACGTCTTGTGGAAATGGGGAAAAAATTCGTATCATCCAACAAATTATAAGCACAGCCTCAATATCTAACAACTCACATGATAAATAAATGCGTTAGCAGTATTAAAGTCATGGTAATAATCTAGCAATTACACTGTCAAAAATGTTCATTCAAGAGGAAACTCCCCACTGCTAAAACATGTATAGACACGCGCCTTGGTCATATGGCAGAGGTGCAAATCCACCCTCTGTCAATAGCAACAAGTCGCTATGTTTGGTGCTAGTGAAAGTCCATATCAAAGGGCGGTTGGGAGACTACTAAAAGTGTTCTTCCATTACTAACTCAGAACATATTAAAACATTTGAATGAAAGTTGTTATTAATTAGTGGTTTGTTCAACATGTTCAAAATCAGATTTTGAAAATAAAAAATCGGCTCACTTTTTGCCTGCTAGAAAGCATATTTAGCTCCCTCTTTGTCTTATACAGCGAGCTATTTTCAAAACCAGGACCCCGTCTTATTAACAGTTGCGATTAATCACAACTATGTACATAAAGAGACAAGGGGACTGCAAACTTGGGACTTGCGAATGAATAGGTTCAATCGCAGCTCTTTATAAGACGGGGCCCTTATCTTGTATTAAGAAGTCTATATCGAACATGTCTCTTATGATTATATGGCGGTTTCTTTGGCTAATGGTTGATCAGTCGATGCTTATATCCATTACCCTATTGTCATCTTCTTTGCTTGTCGTTATCTTCCGACTTGTCAATCGATTTTGATGATATTTTACCCAGCTCAATTGTTTTTCAAACATCTGTTATTGAATTCGCAATAGTATATTTGATGACGGGTCATCTAATTAGATGTTTACAATATGAAAGCATCTGGTACTATCACATCATTCAAATTCATCTACCGATGTCACTTTGGGCATTGTTTTATATTTTATAGGCAATAGTTAACCCACTTTCCTGTTTCCCTAATCCTTTTTTGGGGGCCTAATTGTCCTTTCCTTCATCTCCTTATTTCCTCCTGTTCTTCCAAAAGAAAAACCAAAGTTAGCCATTCTTTGCGAAGTTTCAATGATAATATAGTTTGTAATTATTATCATATCAGATTTTGTTTAACGTTTAATGCACAAGGCTTTTGTATTAATCAAAATAGTATCTACATATTTTACACTAGCCAGGGACAGGTTCATCACTTAATTCCTAATTTTATACTGAAATGTATTACTGATTTAAAAACATATCCGTTTTAAACTCTTATTTTACCATATGTTCTTCTTCTTTTTTCTCCCTTTATTTCTTTTGTTTTCTCCTTCTTATAATTTTCTTCACTTTTTCTTATCCCTTATCATATCAATTTAATTACTAAATGTCTAAATCTCGTATTTGCCTATTTTACATTGTACTATCTGAATGTATCTTATATGTTGCAGTTTTATTTGTAAATTCGAGCTGTGACTTTGAATTTTTATCAATAAACCCTCAGTTTTTAATTTCAATTCGATTCAATGCAATTATTTCAGGAGGCTCCCTTGTGGTTGTCGGGGTGTCTTTTGGTCTTCTCTATGACACGTATGGAACATCTGCATAGTGAGTAACAGAGGCTTCTGTGTATAATTGATCACTTGTCTATTCAAGGGAAGTCTACCCTGATATTAAGTTGATTTAATAGAAGTAGAAATTTGGCCTGTAATAGCAAACAAAATCAAAGAAATTACATTTTCCCTTAAGAAAATGTCCAATGATATATTCAATCAATTCCGTCATCAATGTATAAATAAATGAAAGTAAATGAAATATCCTGTAAAGATCAAACTGAAGAGGAACTTGCAAAATACGTCACAGTGTTGCTAATATTTTGTTTACCTGATTACAGCTCTAACAAAATCATAACAATCCTTTTTTATCGGATATTGCTCAATTTGTACTTATTTGTTTCCCTCATTTTTCTGCTTTTATTAAAACCAAGTTAATATCATGTTGTACCTTCTCTTTAAAGAGTATATTCCGCTGTACTTATGTCGTTAAACATTTTAGATTATCTAATATACATGTTAATTAAGTGTTCATTCCTTTACTTGTGTAATTGGAAATTAAATTAAAATCCGAATTTTTATTGTTTCACAACTTCCATAGAATCCATTTGAATATTCTAAAGAAATATCAAAATATTTCAGTAATAGCATTGGACTTTGCATTAGTTGCTGTGTTCAGATTATACACAAACATTCAGTTATTCCTTTTTTTTTAATATCTTAAATTATATCATTTTAAACAGGTTTTTCTTAATATTCTCAACAACCGAGTTTGTTTAGTATACTGGGCTATAAATGTGTATCTTATTTATGGCTCGCGATACTTGGTGAATTCTACAGAAAATAATGTAATGATCATGATATTATTAATAATTATCGATATTATTATTATTACGATGCTGGAAATAATAATGATAATGATAATAGTAATAATAAAGATATAATCTAATGATAATGATTATAATTATTATCATTATGATAATAAATCATTAATATCTAAAGTGATGAGAATACTTGTTATAATGATAATAATAATGATAACAATAATAAAGACAAAATAAAAAGTAATGTAATCTTAATTGAATAAAAATAATAGTGTCGTGAAATAAATTTTGTATTCAGCTGCTGGTTACACGTTGAAGACAACAGTATCTACATATTTGCAGGATGTGTCTACGCAACAGAACTGGTAAGATGTAGTAAATGAAGTTTGCCTGATTTTTAACGGAGGACTGAAGTAAAACTGGCTATACAGTTTTACTAGCTTATGGAGGGCAAATATTGAGCTTTAATGTAATTATTTCTTACAAATTACTGCATTTCTTTGAGAAAAATTAAGTAAATCTATAAAAAAAAAAAAAAAAAAACGCAATTAAGTCATAAATCATGAATTATTGGTAGTAATGAGGGTTTTGATGATATGGTAACATGTTTATGTTGATTCTTCTTTTCTTTAAAAAAATTAGCGTAATTGCTCAAGGGTACACTGTACAATCTTATATATTCATACGTATACATAACATATCGTTTAAATGAATTTACATAATAATAGGACGATATGAAAAAACTAAATCTGTTTTACGGCAAAAACAATATCTGTCTATCTATCCAAATGATAAAATGTATTGTTTTTAACTTAGGTTTAAAGTTCTAATGAACGATATTTCTGCATTCTTCTTTGTTTATACCTGTAGTTCAGTTTCACGGTGTTGTGGTTCGTCATGAAAGCATTCAGTTCCCTGAAGGCAAACAAGAAGAAAGATGAAATCGACAAGATCAAGTAAGAATCTGTCTTCCAGTTCTTCAAGAAATTATTCATCCCCCCAATAAAAAAATAAAAAAAATAAAAAAGCTGTTAACAAAACTTAGTTGTATAAGTCCATTTGCGCGTTCTTCGGACTTCTCTCCCATTGCTTTGTCTAGGATCAAGAGGGTTAGAAAAAAGTGATCATTAATGTTCCTGAAGTCAAAGAGGTTAAAACTAAAGTGTTTTTTTTCTCGTAATTTGATTAAAAAGTGCTATTCAGAAACGTCTGCACTTGGAGAAATTATTGTATCAAAGATCCATACGACAAAGATTTTTGTTTTGTTTTGCCGGCTCACCTAGTTGTAAATGTTTTACGGTTCAAATTATTTCAAAATTACAGTTTATAAAATAGGACTTCTAAATTCAGAAAAATGCCATGTAAAGGGGAAATTAGTTACCCTAGCTTGACAGATATTCCAAACATCTTGAAGTATTCCCGATGTATGTCTTCAAGTATATGTACTAGGTGGACTGAAATAAATAAAAAACTTTTTTTCTAAATTCTTATTGTTACTTAATCAATGACATTGACTAAGATGGTCAGGATTCTTTTGCCTAGCTTACAAAATCGGGCTATCCGCCTCCGACTGTATAGGAACTTTATTTTATTAATTCATGTGCCGTGGTGCAGTGGATAAGCTCCAAGACAACGATGCACAAGATACTGGGTTCGAAACCTGTTAGGACGCTAAATGTCCTCTGGGAAAACATTAACGATCTACATTTGCACTCTCTAAACGAGTCCGGGGTAATACTTTGAATACCAGGTCATCAGGTAGAACCCTATTAATGCTGATAGGACCTACCGTGGGTAAACAACTCATATCGTTATTACTATCATCAACTAATCTGTTCTTTTCTCTCTTTTCTATACAGGGCAACGGCTCGTGCGTTATGCATTCTCCTGCCAATCCTTGGTTTAACCTGGATCGCTGGAACCATCACCAGTTTCACCCAATCTGATGCTGTCATCTGCTTTCAGTACATCTTCATCATCTGTTTCTCTCTCCAGGTATGAAAACGAAAGCCCTTCAATATGGCTTATTTCGTTCGATCGGGTGTCGCGTCGCGTTGGTCGTCGGTTACACGAACTTTCATGACTAATCAAACATTAGCTCTAAAAGGGTCAGGTGTAACGTTTGTGAAATGCCCCCCTCTTACAACCAAAGTGTCATGTCCAGTTTACCCGACACATCATGGAAAACCTACAACAAATTTACGAAAAATCGCCTCTTGACCCGACTCCCTCATCCGCCGGTCGCTCTGCTTCCTTACAGTGTCTTACGCCCTCTTATTTGTTGATACCTTCGATACGTTATATACCCCTCCCCCACAATCAGAAAAGGTTTTTAAAAAAAGTTTCTCTCATTTCTTTTTATTTTGTATGATTACAGGGTGTCTCCATCTTGGTGTTTCACTGCTTGCTAGTTCCGGCTGTAAGTTCTTTCTTACCTCGCAACGTCATTTAACACTATTCAAACAAATATCATGAATACATGTAATCTTTTTCGAAAACTTAAAATGAGGTAATACAGCGATGAATAACATTTTTCATGTGATTAGATATTTTGTTGAATATTTATATTATACATCGGGAAAACGCCCATTTTCTATGTTATAATGTCTTTGATTATTTAAGGACTCCTCATGTTTTCTGATCAACTTTACAATGCATCTACACTCGTTTACTGAGAGTACTGGAATAAGCTTAAGGTGGTTTAAAAGTCAACCTTAATTTCTGCTTTAATAAAAGGATTTTTGCTAATATTATAATATACACGGAGTTTTTTTGTACACACTAAGGTTTTGTTCTATGATTCCTTTTCTTTATTCACAATAGCTACCCCCTATATATATATATCCCTTTTTCTCTCCATTTATTTTGTTCTCATTATGAACTTTGTTTAAGCTATACGATAGCAATTGTATATAGACCACATAAATCATATACGCATTGCATAATTCATAGTTATATTGGAACTCCCAAAGTTTGTTTTTTCTTAACTCTTTGCGTTCGTGTTTTGACAAAAAATAGATACATTTATGAATAATTAATTACATATTAAAAATTGACAAACAAATAAACAAAAAAGTAAGTAAGTAAATAAATAAATGTTCGCCCCTTTAAAAAGGTGCTTGACAAAGCTATTTCCTTGGATTGATTTTCGAAGGTATTTGCAATCATTTTATTAATATTTGTCCTCTCTCTCTCGATATTCATCTAGGTGAAAACAGCGCTTAAGCTTCGGCTTGGTCGTCGTGTTGCAGATAGCACTTGGGCAAGTAGGAGGAGTTCCAAGTCAACCGCCACATCAACCTTTTAAAGAGAAGGTTGAGCTCTGGGATAGGTGAAAATTAATTTGTGAGCTTTCTCTATCTTTTCATGTTAGTGTGGAAGAGTATCGTTGAAAAAGATGCCAACTGAAAATGGTGGCTTTTCAAATGGCCTCACTTTGAAAATATGACACGTAACAGCTACAGGTTGTGGACCACGCTTTCAATTATCCAAGGAAACCCGTTTACCTTCTAGACTTCACTGTCAGACACTATTGGGTGACTGACTGACATCTTTTTTTCGTTGGTAATAATATACATTAAATGATCTGTAATAGGTACATGAGCATTTGTCTATATCCATAACCCACTACTTGCAATGGCCAAAATTAAACTGATCGAATCTTTGTGCAGCACAAAACATACGACCATTCGGTAAAAGGGTCTGAAAATCACACTGTTACTTAGGTGATTGCAATCACTTTAGTCGATTCGACAACTAGTGGTCGTTATCTTCCCACTAAAAGCCATTTTCAAGCTCTCTCGTTTTGAGGAAGGTTCTAAATTAGTATTATCTTTCAAATGCCGTTTGAATTTAACCTTTACAAAAAAATTGGCCTGCAAATGGGATATAGTACCTTTAAATCAAGTAACCTGAGTTACGTCTCTTTGGAGCCAGAAGCACAACGATATATATAGTTAAACATAGAGTTTAGAGCCCTCCTGGCTCTTACAGACGATGTACAGTATTTGGCAGTGAATCCCTTATCTTTAATTTCCATATACAGGTATTTTATGGCCTGGTAGTAACAAGAGCAAAAGGAGTTAAAGTGTGGAAGATTGCATATTTCACCATTTTCTTGGTACGCATTCAAACATTTTTTTTAACTCGAACTTACCCAAACTTTGAGTATCGTTTTTGCCAGACTTCTTCAATTCAGTTATGAATTATTACAATTTAAAACGCATTTGTTTCTGCGTTCTATGTCATTTATATAACTGTAGCACAAATGTCAAATACATGGTATATAAATATATACTGTAACGTGATATAATAATCGTATTGAGAATGGGACCATGGACATGGTATAAATGTAAACATTCATTTATTTATTTTAAACAAATACTTGAAAAAAACCTTTCTATTCTTCTCCCGAGCTCAATGAAAACTTTGTATGTAGCGTTGTTTATGCGCCACATAATCTTTATTGTAGTATATCGTGTTGTAAATAGTTTGTTGATATTATCGCAAAAAACAATACAATTTTGAAGAAAGTGCATTGTAGGTGTTCTCTTTCTTCGAACTATATTGTAAATAGGTCCAAGGCGTTAGAGAGGAAGAAGGAATAGGAGAGGGGTTTGGGGTAAATTGTCTTTAAAAAAACCCTCATAATTTCAATGCTGTATAATAATGTGTTGCGAAATATGAAACTCATTTTAAAATAAAAGTATTTAGTCTATTTCTGAAGAAAAAAAAGCAGTGCATGTTCTAGATTGGGATGAAACTGTTTGTGCGGTTATCATTTCCTATTACATATGTATGTGATTGTGAGATATTCTAGTCCTATACATCGTAAAATTACGAACAATGAACTATGTTGTATTTATGTATGTTTATCAAATGAAACAACATCTTTGTTATAATTATGTTGCGGTTTTGTATAAATTATGTTATGTACGAAAAAGAATTGGAGTTTTGAGAAAAAGAAAAAAAATAGGATTGTATAAATTTAAATTATAATCAGTATTCAAAGAGCACATAAATCAAGTCATGTACGACATTTACTTTATCAATAGCGTCAATAACTGATTTCTTTCGGCTAATCTTTCGCCACAGAATCTATATTGTAGTATATCGTGTATTAAAGTTGTGAATAGTTTGTTGGTATTATTGCATAAACAATACAATTTTGAAGAAAGTGCATTGCAGGTATTCTCTTTCTTCGAACTATGTTGTAAATAAGTCCAAGGCGTTAGAGAGGAAGAAGGAAAAGGAGGGGGGTTTGGGGGTAAATTGAAACAAAATTAATGAATAAAAAATTTAAAAAAATTAGGGTTGTATAAATTGAAATTATATTCAGTATTCAAAGAGCAAATAAATCAAGTCATGTATGGCATTTACTTTACTAATATCGTCAATAACTGATTTCTTTCGGCTAATACAAAATGTACGTGTATAAATTATGTGATATACAGGCTTTATTGTGTCATATAAAATGAAATTGACTATGCTAACCGCATGCTGCTCAAATTAAAATATTTCGTCCGTCTATCAATTGGTATCTATGAAAGAATCAACCTTGCCATCTTAATACTTGTATATGTTAAGGGTTTTTTGGAAATTTCGTGTAAATATTTTACGTGTTTTATTCTAGTGGAATTTTTTCTTTCTTCAACGACTATGTAAAATACAATAATTAATACATAATCAAATCTTAAGGAGCAAATAAATTCATTCATGTATAATGTTTCTATTATGAAAAACGTAAACATATTTAAAAGTGTCTCGATATAGCATTTTTATGTATCTCAAATTGGTGTTCTTATAAAGGTGTACTTGACGTCAGAACAAATTATGACATTTTGAATAATAAGTCTTAATGGTGCCTTTTAAATTTCTCAATAGAGTGTGATGCTACTTTGCCTTCTTTAAGTGACCTTTAATCATTTCATAAAAGTATTACAGTTTTATGATATTTCATTTTGATTTAGAAAGTATCACTATGCAAACATGTTTCAATAATCAAACATAATGATGATGGAATATAATTTAAAGGAAATGTTGAAGTTTAAAAGAAATTCTGAGAAGTTGTTGTAGATAATCGAGTGTAATTACAAAGTACTTTACATATCTGTTGTCATGTGAAACTACTTTATTATGTGCATCGAAAGGTTGACCACATGATACGTATTGTCTAGACTAAAGTTGTCTAATGTTTATTTATTCATTTATTTATTTATGATTTCTTTCAACAGGGTAGTTTTATTATTAAATGTGATATTTTGCTTTCCTTAAGGTATTACGAATGGAAAAAACTCATATTTGTATAACAACTTTGTCCTACTACCAAAATATCTCTTTAAGAATTAGAAATGATTGAATTAAAGATAGAATCTCATTGTTTCCCCAAAACATTCAACATTTTAGAAAACTTCGTAAAAGAGTTGCACACGACAATATCATTCAGGAGAAGTTGAATGAAACAAAAGCAAACTGAAAAAGAAGGTGCAAGTGCCATGGATAATGGCATGAGAGAAAAAGACGACCAATAACTTTAAGTAATCGAAGGGGAACATAAAGAAACATCAACAATAAAGCAGGACAATAAAAATATGCCTAGCAAATGTCACTACCACTAGCAAGACAATGAAATTCGTTCAAGCAAACATAGTTTAAAATATCCAAGCGATAGACCAATAGAATAATGTGTCTCTAAACTAGACAGATTAAATATCAAATCAGCATGCAACGTGAGGTTCTTGAGCATAATACCGTACCTTCTCCTTGATTTATTGATGTGTTGTTTCATTTTTTGGTATTATTATGAGGTTTCAGTTCTAACACGGTTATTGTCCAAATCTTTGAAACATTTTGAAGGTAATGTCGGCTGTATTCCTACATGATTATTAAATCATTTGTTCTGGCATTTAAAAGTAAAAATTCACGCTGATTACAGTATCTCTCCATTTAAACACAAATTTTGTGACGGAAATGTTAGTGCGGCAAATTCGATAGGAGACACAAATATTTTTGTTGTTGAAAGATAAATGGGGAAATGGAATGTTACTGTGAAAGCCCACCCTTATCCATATTGGTTTTCATAATTATGTGAATCTAGACTGTGCGGCCAATTGTGAATTTGGTCTACTTGTAACTCGATTTAATTGAAACACAAAACGTCATTTAGTCTGTTTTGAGCTACAAGGGCATTCAATAATAAACGGTAAGATAGTGTAAACGTCATTGTGGCTCTAAAGCAGACGATATACTAAATTCAATAGAAAAAATATGTTTCAATGTATGTTTTCCTACATATTTTATTCCTTAGCAATTAATAATGGAGTCTTCAAAAACACTGTTATGTTATATTAAAACAGATAATTGACCAGCTAAACGTGAACATTAGTAATTATGAAATGACCCTTTTTAGGACAAATGGGACCGTGCGTCTCAATTTTCTTCAGCACAATGTCTAAATCGACATTTGAAAGCAAACTGTTTCGTGAATGATTGAGGCAGAATTTTTGATCGATTCCTAATGTACAGATAATTTGTATAAACTGACAATCCATTTGAGAAATAAAAGTGCATTTTCATTTTTCTCCCAAATACAATGTTATGACTTGTTTCTTATGTTCGGTGTTTTCGTTTACCATTCATGAAGCTTTAAATGATTGTACTGTGATTCTAAATAATTCCACACATATCCATTTGATAATTAGTAAGACTGCATGATATATATTTCGATTGATAATTGCTCCGTGGTGAATGGTACATACCAGCCGAATGAAAACGGTCGAGCTAATTACCTGGGACCCAAAACTACAATACGCCTACCACAACTCAAACCACAACTCAAACGCAATTGCAATCAACTCAATCATTTTTCATACGTATCCGAATTCCATATTCGAGGGGGCACTAGTATAATGGGGCTCCGCCGAAGTAGGTTCATCCCTGATCTCAACAATTAGTGGGAGTGGGAGTGACGTGGTCGAGTGGTTTAAGGGGTTGACTGGAGATGCGAAGGTCGAAGGTTCGAATCCCGACACGGCACTAATATCCTTTCGCAAGATATTAACCAGCACTTGCTACTCTCCACCCAGGTGTTAAATGGGTACCCGGTAGGATGCGACCGTCATTGTTGATCAAACAGTTTTTGAGCGTCAAGTAACGCCTGGCTGGAATGCTCCCCAGGGAGTGGAGATTGTGCAAACAGTGTGTGCGGGCAAGCACTGAATCCAATGATCGGGGTAATAATATAATATTTGTAAAGCACTTATAGACATTTGTGATAAGCGTTATATAAAAGCTTAATATTATTATTATTATTATTATATATATATATATATATATACCTTACAGCGTCATTAGACTGACATATGTAGTGAAAAATGAGTCATTATTAAAGTAGACATGGTCATTAGCAGGACATTTTCATGTCCTGTAAACGATTGAACAATATAATTACTGCCCTCTACGTACCTTTGCAGGCAGAGGAAACTGATAGGCCTCCCAAGAAACAATAGGTGTATTCATTAGTCATTAGTTTAGTTAGTTATATTGTTTTGAATTTAGGGTAAGGGTTAGGGTTAGGGTAATATACCAGTTTTATTGATGTCCTGTTAATGTACCATGTAAGGATTAGGGTAAGGGTATCACTCTCTTGTCCACCCCCCTCTCTCTCTCTCTTTCTCACTCTTACACGCACTCACACGCCCATTGTCCCCCAATATAGAGTAACTCCTGATTCTAAATACTGGACATTTTGGTATATTGAAAACTGATATTTCAACGGTGATTGTTGTTAGTTTTTGTTTCTTCATTTTAAACTCTGACGTCGGAATATAACGTCCAGGCAATATTATCACATATCGGTCCAAGCAAAGTGTTGTGTTTCCTTCAAAAATACTGCATGTGAGATAAAATATCATGTCGGTAGGAGGTATAAAGCAATAAACGGGTCTTTTACGGAGGTTTCGTACTATCAATCATATATTTGACCAATAAGACACTGCAACGTCACATCACGAATTCAAACTACGCATGCTCCCTTCGTGTTTCCCACCCCAAAACAAAAATAAAAGAGGGAAGATGCTTTTACAGGCAACGATAATTATAGCCAGAGCAACGCAATCGTTTATGATTCGTGTTTTGGGAGCTTTTGATTAATCGCCGTCGCTAGGTGAACGAAAAGTGTACCAAGGGAACCAATCATTAAGAGATCATTATCCATCATATCATTAACTGCTTCATAATGGATGGTCGTCATGGTTACCCTAATGACAAACCATAGACTAATGTATAAAAATGCATGAGCAAAAAATTAGCTCACGCGGAATGCCTCATTTGCGCACTAGCCGCATGCTATGGTGACTGTTCAGTTACAATGGATTAAGCCACGCCTCTGCTGAATTTTTTTTTTTTTTAATCTCTCCCGGAGGCAACCGCGCTCTATCTACTTTTGCAGCATCGAAGCTCCGGTCGCAGTGCAACACGGGACAATATTAAAATAAAAGTCAAGTTAGCATCGGTGTCTCACGAACGGAAATGTCGATTGCATGATGTAATGTCTGTTTTTTAAAGAATATTGAACAACTGTTGTTCTAGTTACGGTAAAGAGTACTAAACTAGCGCCAGATTGTGATAACAAAGCCACACCCAGAGACAACAAACAAGGGAAGAATCGTATTTGCTTGTGAGTCGTATCGAAAGGGAATCAGATTGATGTTTTGAACTTCATTTGGAGCTTTTCTGGACACGCGGGATGGAGCGTATTGTACAGGTGATTTTTATGGTGAGTAAATATCAGCATATCATAGTGGAGACTTGAACTTTACTTGTTCCGTATTTACCTAAAAACAATTAAGATTCATACAAACTGAAGAGTAACAAAACAAAAGGGATAGACAACTTAAAGCCCCACTGTCCTATTTGTAGCTACTTGCTCCCTCTATATAGAAAACTTCCCCAATCGGTGCATGTTGGTCCCCCATGATCCTCTTTTTCTTATGTTAGTTGAGAGCTGAGTTTATGAGATAGCCACCTGTCAGTGACCTTGCTGTGTGGTCTAATCTCTTCTGGCCTAGTAGTATTGACGGTCTTTAAATGAATTACAATCTGTGGTAAATAGCAAGTTATTTCGAAGGTTGGTTGTCACTGCATCACAAACTAAATACACCTTGCTTATTCATAACATTTTATCATAATAGAAAACATATCAGAGGTTTTTTTTTTAAATTGGCAGCGGTCATCCCTAAATCGAAAGGGGCGTCCAAAAAGCGGCCCTTTTGAAAAAAAATATTATTTTGTAAATAATATTGTAAGAACACTTTAAACCATGAGTTTGGTATCATATGAAAGAAAATAAAATCATCTACATTTCGATACCTATTTCAATCGAATTGTGATTAAATAACATCGATGATTTCTTTCAAGAAATTGCATTCTATCAAAAAACGTTCTTTTCCATATATAATAATTGGAGAGATGTCTTTATTCGTAACTGTCTAGGAAGTTGCCCATTTATATGGACAAAGTAGAGGTTAACATGTCTTTTGAGTGACAAATTATAGCAACTAAAAGTAATTTACTTGATTTGGACAAAAACTACATTTTTGCGCATAATACTGTGTACGTATGCATATACGTGTTTTAGTATATTGAGGACGTGATTGGTATGTTTGAATCGAGTTTTAAAGCTAAAGTTGAGTTCTAGTTATAATAATAAATACAGCATTTGTCATGCGCCCACGATCTAGTAAACTATTCTGAGGCGCACATGGATGGAATTAAAATGAATAACATAGAGAAATTAGAACAAATATGCATAGATGTACATTCAACATATATTTACTAAAATAACATGCGAACATGTATGACTTTAGATTCATTTTAAATGTTTCTAGGGATTCTAGTGATCGGATCCTCAGTGGAAGAGCATTCCAAAGAGATTGCGTTGCATTGTGAAAGAAATGGTGTGGAATCGATCAAAAAAGGTTGATCATGTAGCATATAAGTATTGGTGTGTACTAAGAGGTTCTTGAATCATCAACATCATTAAAAAAAGTTGGCCAAGTCTTGGTAAAAGTAAGAAGCACTGTACACAGAAAGACGTATAGGGGACTACACAAACATGTGGCATCAAAGTAAGGCCCACATTTTAAAGCTGTTATATGTCATATTTAGAGTATGATGTCATTTGAAGAGCCATGCTTTTCAGGGAACATTTTTTCTCCGATTTTCTTCCACGCTTTTCAGGGAATATTTTTTCTCTAATATTCTTCCACACTTGCATGATAACAATGAAAACGCTCACAAAGTATTTTTCACCTCTCCCCAGAAATCAACCTTCTCTTTAAGGATAAGTTTTATTTAAAATATTTAAATCACCATGGGTTTGGTTTCATATGATGGATAAATAACATACCTACATGTTGAATATCGATTTCATTAAGTTATTTTGTGTGTAAAATAGAAATTTTAAGCCGAAATTCAGGAGTTAGGAGGCGACATCAAATGGCTTCGCTAGTGCCCTTTGGCAAGGCATTTATCCTAAATTCATCGGAGAGGACCTTAATAACCGTTGGTACTCTGGTTGCTTACAATCATACACAAGTTTTCTTAGTTGTCAGACCAAATGCACCATTAAAACCAAACCACACCAAAGCATTTACTGTCTTTTATTCATGTTGATGCACCAACTTGTCTTAGTCATGGGCAAGATTATGAATAATAGCTGGAAGGAGCGGAGTTGGGAAGGGGAAATTGCCCATGTCCACATTTCCTGAAAAAACTCAGAGTATAGAGGTAATAATTGTCAGTTGCACTCAACACTCCTTTTCACTAAAAACTGCTAAATTTCCAATCACTATCGTCCAGTTAATATATCGATAGATACTGGCCCAAATTAGGCAAGAAAAAAGATTAACCACAAAAAAACACATTTGCGGCTAAAAATATTTATTTTGCACACTATATTTTTCTCTCTCAATTCAATTTAATTTATTTCCACCATAAAAATACATATACAGTAATTAAAGAAAAAATTGGGGTTGAGGGCACCAACCATGACATATATATCGAGAAATTAGAGAAATTTACAAAAACAACATTAACGAAAAAACAAATATATACAAGAAAAAGATCATAAAGACATATATGTGAGTATAAAACATTTACAGCAAAACACCAGCCATGAGCGAACACAGGACACGGCGTCAAGCGACACTGCGTCCCTATGCGCCCCTAGCCGGTGCTTTACGGTATTACAAAACCTTACAAAACATGTTTAGCACAATATTCATTATTCAATTGGGCGTGTTTTTTATACTGCATGATCATTTCATTCTTCAAAAGTTTTTTAAAATTCATCAACATTTTTATTCAGTTTAATATCACAGTCTAGGTCATTCCTTATACAACGTAAGGAATTTTGACTGATTGTAGTTTTGGGAAGAAATTTATGAAAATCTGCGTAGTTCCTACATAACTCAATGAAATTGGTGTCAACTTGAAGGTACAATGTATTCTATTTATCCATCATTTGACACCTCGGCCCCGTCTTACAAAGAGTTACAATTGATCCAAATCAATCGCAAGTACTCCAATCAATCGCAATTTTGCAATCTCCTATCTCTTATGTACATACTCGCGATTGATATCAATCGCAAACATATTGCGATTAATATCAACTCTTTGTAAGACAGCACAAATATTTAAAAAAAACTCTTTGTAAGGCAGGGCCCAGACCCATGGGGATTAAAGGTTTTACTCAAAAGTTATCTTTAAAACTCGTTTTAAACACACCAAAAACGCCCACGATACTTTAATACACAATTATGGGCAAAAACGTAGTTTGTCCGGAGGTCAAGTAGATATTTTAGGGGTTGCTGTAACTATTCATTAGAAAGATATAGACATCTGCTTTGCCAAAAAAAAATTGTTCTAGTACATGAATAAATTCCTGGAAAGATACGCAAAATAAAAAATACAGAAAATAACGTTTTTTTAAATAAAATTCAAGTTTTTGAAAAAATTCACAAAACATGTATCTTACTTACAATTGTGATGTTCATCTATTCCAATTCCATTGAAATTGGTGTTAACATATTTATAATTTAATTACCTCTCATATGGTTTCAAACATAGTGGTTCAAGGTTTTCTCAAAACATTATTTTATTTTCGTCAAAAGGGCCCCTTTTTTGGTCGTCCCCTCCGATTTAGGGGTGATCGCTGCAAGAAAACAACAACACACCTCTGAATATTGTGTATGTTGATACAATCTTTGGAATAAAAAAAGGTGTGCTTAGTTTGTGTGGTAGTGCCAGGCAAATCCTTCTTCTCTGTCTTTGGCCCTCCGCTCATAGTTATAAGGAAAGGAACGAAATTAAGAAAAGAAAGAGGAGGAAGAAGAACAAAAAAAGGAGGGGCAGGGTTAGAAAAAGAAGAAAGGGAAATGCATTCAGACGTTATCTAATCATAAAAACAGGGGGAATAATAGGGGGCAGTCGCCATTGTATTGTAAGATCATTCTCAAATAGTTTTGTATTCAATCTCATATTTGATTTTTTTTTTCTTAACTATTAAATTTAGAGTTGCCTATTAAATGCACATGAATTTTAATTCTGCCAACTTGTTTATATGTAGACAGCCGCTAGACTTCCCTTGTGCTGTAATAATATTAATGTCAAGTAAATTATATCTCTAAAGTGTTAAAGCCTGTGAATCTTTTATATATAATTTATTCGCCCCCAAAACAATATGACAAACAATATAAGGTGTTTTGATCTAACGCGTCACTGAATATATTAGGAGGAGTCATTCAAAAAACGTTTAGAGAAAACAAAAAGTAGAATGGTTTCGCTCACCCTTAAAACTTTACCTAATAGTATATATTGAATAACCATAGAACTTCTCCTAAAAGAAAACTGACTGAATATTTGCCGTAAATCTTTACATTGAGCAAAGCGACGTCTCTTTCTTTTTCTTCTTCTTCTTGTTATTATTATCATTATCATTATTATCATCATTATTAATATTATTATCATATATCATATAATATAAAATAAAAACTTTAATATAAACTGAGACGTGACACAGAATGACTTGGGGATAGATGAAGTAGAACAACCTTCGTGGGAGAGTGAGGAATGTAGGGAGAGGAGGATGAAAATGGGGATCGGGTGGAACAGAGGAGAGGAGAGGAGAGGAGAGAAGAGAAATGGGAGAGACACGCTCATACGTCATTTAAAAAGCATTGTGTGCATCATTCAATTTGCAGCTATTGGGGAGTTTTAGATTTGCGTGGGCTGATACGTGTGGCGTCCATTCAAGGCAGTGCATTAAAAGGACGTCGATCGTAGCAATCCACGTTGTCGTTGTGCAAATCTAAAAGTCCCTATTGAGGCTATTTGCGCACGAAGTGTCATTTCAATAGACCATTTTCGTAATGTAATCGAATTTAATACACTAATCTAATTCACCTGCTACGAATAACTGTATTGCAATAGTCCAGAATGCGACTTGCATACATTAATTGTTGCTAGGTAAAGCAAGCAGTATGGCCCGTCCTGCCTAGCAACACGTGATGTAGGCAATGCATACATTAAGTAAAAGGCCTGTTCCGACATTTCCTGCGCCGATCGAGCCTTTGAAGACAAGCATCCCATACGCGAATTATCCAAAGCATTGATTGCACTGTTCAGTTTGCAATATCCTTCGTTCATTTGACCCCACCAACACATGACGAATCTTTAACCGCCAAAGTCGCCTACACAGTCCTCTGTCAGACAAATGGCGAGTTTAAAACATGATGCACACGATTGCATTATTACGTGCGCTAATAGAACCTAGGTAGCAATTCAATAAATGCACCAGTAAGTCAATGCAGTATTGCACTGTTCATTTTGCAATCATCCTGTGAACGACATTCATTTCACAAGGCGCGTCACACACAGCGCCAGTCACTGACGCAATGCTACGTTAGGGAAACAACGCCTTGTGTGCAACGCACTAAACATAAAAGGATCGTTATAGCAGAAAAAATTTCGTCAGCAGTTTGTCGTAGAAGTACATTTACATGTCGAAGCCGAAATAAGAAGATGCGTCTATACTTAAACATAACAGTTACAATATCACATGGAAAGGGGGAAAGTAACACCCCAATCCAGGGCTTACTTGGAATCTTCGGGTCATCGCGTCGGGTCGTGTGGTCGCTTTACCAGACTTTTGTGAAAACAAGCTCCCTGTATTCACGAAATGTCGGGGGGGGGGATAATGTTTGTGAAATAAACCCCACTTGTCCGATTAACCCGTCAACCCGTCAACCCAACAGCAAATCTACAAAAAGTCGCGTGATCTTCTGTTAAAATCTCTTTTCATAAAAGTCTGCTTATACATCAGTAATCAGCTAATGTCGTGTCATTTCATCTTAATACAATTTAATTTTAATATCTAAACATCTACTTCTATACATCACCATTAGTACAGGCAATTAAAAAAAGGTATGGGTGATAAATAAATAATATTCGTGAACTAAACCCCACTCATCTAAATTGGTCTTCTCCAGTTAACCCGACACATTAGTATGATAATGTCGTGTCATTTCATCTTAATCCAATTAAATTTTAATATTTGAACATCTACTTATGCAGGCAATTAAACGAGGTTTGGGTATTACAATAATGATAACGAATGAGGGGCCTATTACAAAGCAGGGAATCACACAAATAAAGTCAGCCTACTGGAGATAATTGAGGCTATTGATGTCGATATTTCATTTTTGAGAATAGCGCAGTTGTCCCAAAAACGGATCTGCTACATCATTAATTTTGCTGATTAAATTGGTGATGGTGTTGCTAGGGTTATATATATGAACATAAATCATGAGATCAACAGTTTACGGACGGGTTTAGCGTTCGACCTTCTAAAAAATTAATAATAGAACAACTTTCCTTACAATTTAACACATGAATAGTGAGGGAATCTGCAAGTTTGCTTTTAAAAAGGTAGCATGGTAGTAGAAATCCTATGTTTTAATGGTTGTCCAGCTTTGGCGCAACGAACCGCCGCAAAAGGGTACAACAAAGGTTCTTCGCGTATTCACTGAGCGATGTGTTATAAGATTGGAAATCTGAAGCGGTACACTTTACGTCATCAAAAATCTTAACAAGGCTTTATAAGTCATTATTAGGGACTTTTAGATTGAGTGGACGAGAACGGCGTGAATGTCCACTGATCATGCGTGTTTATGGCAAGCCGTTTTAACATTTAAATTCTTGATATCAAGAATAACCATTGCTTTACAACAGAAAATCATTTCTTGATATCAAGAATCCAATCCAAGGTAGTGGCTTGAATTACTCTGAGAGTGGATTCCACAATTTAGATTTCCAGGCCCACACGCAGTGATCCACAATGTGGATTTTCTCTAGTCTGCATTAAGAGACAACACTTTTAAACTTCTGACGCCGGACTGCGTCAACTGAGAAAAAAAAAATCGTTAAACACTTTGTTAAAGACGTCGTTAAAAAGAGATGAACGCAAAATGAGCAATGCAAACACTGCAGTGAATTCGCCGGCGCATGCACGAATTTTCTTTGATTTGATTAGCGGAATTAATGACGCAATCAAAATGACGCATGGTGTGCAATTGTCCGTGTCATTTGTGAACGAATTAAGGCCTGAAAGCTCGTTCAGATACGACGCTGTTTTTCTTCCTTTCTCATTATACTGTATTTTTCTCTGCTTACAGTTCCCTCTGTTTCTCTACGTCCCGTCGTCTCCCTATCTCTCGCTCTCTGCCTTGCTCTCACTTGTTCTCTATTTCTTCTTCTTGTTTTCTTTCCCATGTCCTAACACAAAGTCGAAACGAAAGTAGTCCTTATAAAAATTGATGGTGACAAAAATGGCTATCAACAAAAAGAAAAGAAAAAATTATCGAATTAATGACATATCAATCATTTTACACATATACTTGTATACTAGGGGGTTTGTGTATTGCCATAATATCAATTATTGTCTATTATATTGTATGAATAATGATTATAGAAACAGAGTACATTGATTTTTTGTTTAAATTGCCAAGCTTCCAACATGCAACAATATACAAGAATAACAGATTCAGCTTGACCAGGATAACCAACGAAAGCTCAAGAGCATATTTCCAGTACGATTAATTGAATGGAAAAGTTGTCTGATTGAGCCGGCATGTGTTTGCGGAAAAAATATTCCCCTTGGTTTAATGTAATTCATACCTATATAATATTTCATGTTTCCACAGATATCATACTTCATCCTCCTCCTTTGCAAAGGTGAGTTGACAGTATATCATTCGTATTTCATGAGATATTGCACGAATATCGTATTTTGTCATCCTGGTATTTCTTTCTTATCATTCGTTTAGGGCACACACATTTGTAAAATTGAATCTGAACATATCCTTACTATTAAAGGTTATACAACGTTTTGGTATTGGCTCATGAATTTAGTTCAAATGAACATATTGGAAGCATATTTTATGATATTCGATGATCGTTGTTGCGGTTGAAATCGAGTCTAAAGCGATAAAATTGTAAATAATAAACCCTTTATGTGGATAGCGCCCTCTCAAGACTGATATTAATTTAGCCTAAAAACAATGTTTCTTGACTACAATCGACCAATTTGCTATCACCGTTAGGAAATTATATATAAGAATTGCATATTCTGAGATTTTCATGGTCGTAGCTACCATGGAATGACCTTAAGCGCTATTTAAAATATTTGAAATTTACCGAGAGCACCGGTAAATTTTTGATTATTCAATATCTCGAAAGCAGAAGTGTTTTAGGGGCTTAATTTTCTTGTGCTTATAATACAAACACAGGGGCATCCAAATATATCAGCATTGTAAAGAATTACTATCCATCCAATTTTCAAAATTTCCCAAACTTTGCATTGAACTGTCTTTGATCTGATGTAAAAGATATTTGAAATTTCCTCTTTCTATTCATAATCAGATATTTCAATAATAAACAATTGAGGACAATAGCACTGAGAATAATGCATGTTTGATCTCTTACTCTTTTGAGAGTAGATTCCACTAAGAGTGGACATTCACTCTCTAAGGAGTCATATTATGGATTACTTCCTTTCGACTCGAGTCCGCTTCGCTCCAAAGTATTGGTGAATAATAATTGGAGCGTGGATTATACTACATGTTTTTGTTTGTTATTGTTTTTGTTGTTGTTTGTTTGTTCGGTCGTTCGTCTGTTTGTTGTTTGTTTTCTGTGTTGTGTTCTTCGCTCTAAACGAAGTGATCCTAGAAAGAGTGGAACATCGTGTTCATTCCTGGTTGCAATTGTAACATTGAAAACTTTAACTAATAAAGGTTTAGATTTGCACGCCTAGGGAAGGTTGAGTTCTGGTAAATACGAAAAGTAACTGTGAGCTTGCCCATTCTTCTTTTTAGGTGTCAATTTGAAAGAATATCATAATAAAAAATGTCCCTGAAATAGATTGCTCTTCAAATGCTCTCATATTCAACAAGAAGTTCAGTTTTGACCAAACATTAATGGCACATGTATTTTCTCACATAATTGAAATGTGCAGTGTATGTCGCTTTTTGCAATACTTGTGAATTTCTTATTAATGTGATGGTTCCAAAACATCACAGCATACATTAATTGTTAAACTACATAATCAACTTTTATTTTCAACGAGGCTTTCACTTCGTAATCGAATGGTCCGAACTCAACTTCATTTTTAAGGCTCGTTTATATATACTATATATGCAGTAGGACACCGCCGCCGTCAAAAGTCGTCGATGCAAAATATGACGACATAATTGTAATGCAATTACGTCATCTTATCGTGCCCCGGCGATATACCAAGGTATGTGGAAACAAGCAAGGTTTTATAATTTATTCTAGCTATATTACCATTTAGGTGGCAATTTAAACGTTTAGTTTGCAGTGTGGGGAGAAGGAGGGTGAGAGGCACTCCACAGCCCTGCGAATAATTGTTTTATTTTTGTTACAGCTGGCTACCCTTTGATTCTGGAAGAATGCCGTGAATTTTATAGCCTTAACATCGTGTTCACTTGCCCATCGAACCACACGGTCGTCGTATCAGAAGGCATCTGTGTGCGCGTGGCAGCATGTGATGACTTTCTAGAGTCTTTAGGTGAATCCTGTGACGGGGATTTTGTGAGTAAAAGAATGTTCGGACAACTACCTCGGGGCAAAAGGGCTCATGTTCATAGAATCGTATGCCTAGGTCACATTTGCTCTACGGCTAGGATACGGCGGCCGTACGCCCCCGAAATCGAGAGATACTTGCGGCGGCCGCAGAGAATCTACGATGGCCTCAGGGTCACCTTAGGGCGTAACCCTATTTTTACAGGCCGTACGGGTCGCCGTAGGATTTTAACGCGGAGTTATCACTGTTTTCCTTTCTAGTAGGTTCGCCGTAGCGATTAGACACGCCGTAGCCATGCCGTAGAGCGGTTCCAAGGCGACCGTGCGATGGGCGTACGGTGGCCTTTCGTTTTATATACTCCAGGGGTGAAGCGGTAGCATCAGTCTGGCCGCATGGTCACCGTATGGTCCCCCTTCGGTCGCTGCGGGCACCTTGCGGCTACCTTGCGGCTGCTTCAGTATTTGTCAAAAACCTACGGCCGACTCAGGGACGCCCTATGGCGACCGTGCGTCATCACTTCAAAGGCCGTACGGTATCCGAAAAAATTCTACAGATTCAAAATAAGCCGTGCGGCTACCCTAACATATATGTGACCGCTACCGTATGTGAACGTGTGAATGCTGTGGCGGCCCTATAATTGCTATTGGCCGTAGATATTTTCGACCGCACGGCCACAGCGGCAAATGTGACCTAGGCATAATGCCGTTATAATCCCACGGCTACCCATACGGCCTGAGGCCAGGGTAGAATCTCTGCGGCCGCCGCAAGTATCTCTCGATTTCGGGGCGTACTGCCGCCGTATCCTAGCCGTACAGCAAATGTGACCTAGGCATTATTACTACGCCTAGTTTTCATTTAGCTTTGTACTATCTTTGTAAGGTTTTGTTAATAATTATGGATCCGACCCTCTAAACCAGCGTTTTTCAAAAAATTTGAAGACACGGTACCCTTTGAAGAATTAATCATTGTCTCGATAAAAAAAGTTCATCATTAAAATCATGATTTTTGCCAGGATTGCTTTTAAACTTTGAAAATAATCGTTCTGGACTTCTCCATAAAAGACGCAAAGTCATTGTAAATCACAAGGGCCGGTACTCATGAATGTGACGATGATGTGTGTGTGTGTGTGTGTGTGTGTGTGTTAGCATACGATACCCCTGTCATTTATATAACATTGTTCATTGTCTTTTTTTTTTTAACACAGTCCTGTTGCAAACCAGCCTATTTAAATGGTTTTAACAATTTACCGTAATTATTATGTAGCTAAACATGTTACTCTTTCTAAAGGTGCGAAATAAATAAGTAAATAAATAAACATTGTGTCGTCCTCTGTTTTATAGAGCGCTCTCCTAATCCTGTAAAATGTATAATAATTCTGTAACCAAATGATCAAACATAACTTATGTCATCATGAAATCAATTTCTCATTGTCATCATATGGCTGGGTACAATTTTGTTTTGCTTTTTTCTTACCATTTCCTAAGTTTTTTTTAATTTTCTTTTATCATTCCATTTGTTAAAGGATTACAAAAATATGAGAAGAGATAAAGAGTTAAATCCTTGCGCTTCATAAAGTCATTAAGGACTTTTAGATTGAGTGGCCGAGAACGGCGCGAACGTCCAATGACCATGCATGTCTATGGCAAGCCGTTAAAACATTTATTCCTATTTCTTGATATCAAGAAATACCATTGCTTTACAACAGAAAATCCTTTCTTGATATCAAGAATTGAATTCTTGATATCAAGAAAGAGGAATAAATGTAAAACGGCTTTCCATGGACACGCATGATCAGTGGACGTTCACGCCGTTCTCATCCACTCAATCTAAAAGTCCCTATTGACTAAGTTAAACGAGGGTCATGTAGCATAAAAGGTACGATCTCTCCAAAAACTTATGGTTGCTTCTCCAATCAATCATAACTTTACAATAAATACTACCTTACACTTAATTTGATTAAGAGATAGAAAAAAAGAACGGTAGGAAACAATTTATTAGTGCAAGATTGGAGTTTTTAACGACTGATCATAAGTCGAATTTTATGTTACGGGGCCTCGACCCGCCCCCCCCCCCCCCAACTCCGAGAACAGAGGGACCGCGTGCGTGTTACCAAAATGTCCAGTAAAGGGGTACTTTTCATGCGACAAAGTCCGGCCCGAGAATTGTAAAAAAAAAAGGGGTGTATTTGACTTTTCACCCGGAGATTTCTTTAAAAAGGGGGTGTTTTTTCTTTTTTTCTCTAATCTTTGGACTCCTGACAAAATACTCCGAATTGAGGGGGGTACATTGAGCATTTTTCAGGATTTAGGGGGGTCTCCAAGGCAGTAAAAAGCCCGCGAAAAGCCCGCCAAACGGGGGTTCGGACATGTTGGCAGTCCTCAGATAGGGGGTGCTTTCAAAAAGAGGGAACAAGCATACGCGTACCCTAAATAACACTGAGTGGGGGGGGGGGGGGGGGGGGCCTCGATTTAACTTGGTCCATAATTTGTAATACTTGACAATGTATTGCATTGCAGACAGCAGGTTGGAAATCGTATTGTAGTACACGGAACCCATGTGGCATCACATGCTCAGGATCTACATTACATTGCTCTGGAGGTCATAGCTATGCTTATGCTGAATATGACTGTGAGTTTGTACTGCCTTCTGCACACGAGGCGTCAATTCGATTGCGTCATTACCTGCGCTAATAAACCCTGTGCCGCACTAATCCCATACCCTTGAAAGTCAACGCATTGTCTCCACGGCTCATTTTGCATTTACCCCTTATACGATGTTCCTCTCACATCACGTGTCAAGTCCCTGACACAGTCTTACGCCAAAAAATAACGCATCGTATGTAACGGCTTATTTACCAGTCATGGGATTGAAACATCGTACAACAAGTGAATGCAAAATGAATATTGCACATTGCTAAGCGTGTGCTTACATGTAGGCTAATGCTCTCATAGCTTGAGTAGCGCAAGTAATAACGCAATAGCAATGACGCCCCGTGTGCAACCGCCATAATTTAAGTAAAAGGTAATATAAATTGTAGCGTTACTTTAAAAGAAAACATCATCCAAAGAGGGAAAAATTGGTTGCGTTACTAAAAGATAAATTTTATTTGGCACCCTTGTTAAAACGACACTGGCCCAAATTAAAAAAAAAAAATCTTCTTCATTATTTTGTTTTCGTAGGCTGATTAAGACGCATTTTCATTTCCTAATTTCAATACCAACATTTTGTATAGCTGTTTAACTCATTTAATTTGGATATGATGGGTTTTTTAATCGATAAGTTGGGATATGTATCAAATCAATAGGCACTTTAAAAACTTAATTTTCATTTTGCGTGCATTTTTTTTCATGCGCTAGTAAATATAACATCCATCATCATGGTAATTAATGACATAAACATATTGATAGATGATTAATATGGTAATTATCCAGGTTTCCTTAATGGAAAATTAATTCATATTATACATCCCCCGCTCGCTATATTTCTTTTTCAATAGGCGGTGAGAAATGATTTGGTCGTCAATTTATTTAATGACACCAATTCTCATAAACTGTGGCTTTTAGCGTGTGGGATTGTCCATGTTATTAAATTAGTTGGATTAATGAATACCATTATGCCAGAGTCCTTGAGGTAAACAAAAACTGTCGTTGGGATACAAAATTTGCTCGAGCGACATTTGCTTAATAATTCAATGGTATGAGGTGGTTAATAATTGAACACCAAGAGTTGCAGTGTGCCAGACATGAGCGCTATACAAGACTCCTCTATTATCATTATTATTGTTATTAGATATCCCATAATCACACCGCCAGAGCGACTCATAACTGAACAAAATTTGGATATCGTTATATTTTGTTCGGTCTGATTTCGATTTGATGTAGGTTTCGTTCACTTGAGCTTGGTTCGCGATCAGGGTTAAGATGGGTTTAGGGTATGTTTTAGTGTTAGGATTAGGTATAATATTGGAGCCAGGGGGGTCATAAAGCTGTTCGTAAAGTTACGCATGAGTTTACGAACGACTTGTATATGAAAAGCCAAAGGGGATGCTCAATCATTTTTGAATACATCAACTAAAGTTGAACTGTGCAGATGTAGATTAAAAAATTCTTATGATAACAAACATTTTAAATGCAAAGTATATTTTTTGCCATAATTCAATTGGGGTTATTGAAAATATCAGAAAAATATTTGGGCATCCTATCTGGCACTTCATATACAAGTCGTTCGTAAAGTCATGCGTAACTTTACGAACAACTTTATGAAACACCCCCCTGCTAGTTACTAATTTTATGCATACTTTTTAAACAAAAAATTCTCTTAACGACTGAAAAGCTTGCCATAGGATGGCCCGACATAGCCAAAACTGGTATATGTATGTAACGTGTATTCCATCGCTAAAGGTGCCATTTTGTAACTTAATTAGAGGCAGATGCATCAAATTCATGGAGTTAGTAAATAAGAGTTCGGGAGAGAAACATGCCTAAAACTCATATAAATACATACATTAGTCTATTGTCGCCGAAGCATAAGTCGTGCAACAAAATTATATTATATTAATTTCATATCGTCTCTGAATAATATTGATGCCTTGTTTATACGTAGGTGAGTGGACTGGGGACGGTGAGCCCCTAGAAACTACTCCAGTCTTGGTAAATAAAGTGTTTCCTTTCTTTTAGATGTTATATTATATCAGGAGGTAATTCCTTATTCTTCTTTTTGCATGTACGGGTATATGTCCACATTGTGACTTTATGCAAGAACACTCTTTTTGTATCATATGGTGTAGAATAGAGAATGATTATGATGCAGTTAACTTTTTTATGCCGTCTCATTTATACACTGGCTGGTCCTTAATCCATTCTTGCACCCCCCTCTCTTTATTCCCCTCTCATTTTCCCACACACTTCTCCCCTAATTCCCTTTTCCTCCCCTTCACCCACATACTCTCTCACCCTCTTTCAATATGTCTCTCTCTCTCTCTAACTCTCTCTTTCACAAACACACACGCACGCACACGCACGAAATGACCCGCTTCAGTTTTTAGAAATTACAACAATAACCGACACACAAATCTGATCAGATTAGTGTGTCGGTTATTGTGAACAATTCTTTTTTTAAGTGAGTGGTACACTTAAGTCCATGACTGAACAACTTGTGTGCAACATAACCTTTATCATGATATGTTATCTTACCCTGCATTTCTTATCACCATTTACTGTAATTAGTCAGTATCAATCAACGCTTAGTCTACCACAAATTCACTGTCATTACAGGACCCTACTACAGACACAATAACAGGGGAACCTTACATGTCTACAACGCCAGTTGCCGATGGGACGCCAACACTTCCTACAACAATATCTCAAACATCGGACCAAGCTACATCAAGTCCAACGGATCCTACAACACCGACTTACACCAATACACAACCATCAACAGCACCTGATCTTACTACTAGAATGTCACTATCATCGACGCAGCTGACTACATCGGTAAAAACATCGGTAAAATGCAAATATCGACTGCTTTGAGAGGCACGGTTAAAAATATTGCCCAGGGTTATGTCAAATTTGTTCCGTGCCACCGAGACGAAATCGAACGGCATCGTAAAGTCTCGAGATCACCGAGGAGCTACAGGTTTAACCGTGACCTGAAAAATGAAAAATCAATATTTATATTATATATCGCATATCGCTTCTGGATTGTCAGAAATAGCAATTTATATAGACGAAATGTGTATTTCAAAAATTACTTATTTGAAGGAAATCTACCAATCTAATGGAGCGTTGCAAGAAAGTGGCAATTGATTTCAAGTTGCAAATTTCTCAACTGATATGTGCAATCGATTGCAGCCAAACTTTCTTGCAACGCCGTACTAGAATCCTAAATTTCCTAGGATTTTGTTAGGATTAAAGTTTCAAAAATTAAATTAAGATAACTAGATCTAGCTTTTATCCCCTGTCTCTCTCTCTCTCTCTCTCTCTCTTTCTTTTACTAATGGGGCGTTGCAAGAAATTTAAGTTGCGATCATTGCAGATTTGCAATTGATCGCAAGACCTAGGCTTGACATGATTTGCATGTATTGGTAATAAACAAAAACCCTTCAAAATATTGGCTGAAAACTCGTTTGCAAATTAACCTTTATCATCATATTTTATCTTACCATGTATTTGTTATCAACATTGGGTGGTATTCCGATAGCGTGTACTAAGTTAAGCCTGGCTTAACTTAGTACACACTTTTATGGAGTGCCTGTTGCCAACTCATTTACCCTGTTTAGCTTATTTTAATCCTGCCATGAAAAGTGTCCAACAAGTTAATTCTGCAATGTAATGGGAAGAAAAAGACAATATGAGTATGAACTGAATTTCAACAAAGTCTTTGGTAGATTATCTTTGTCATGAATATTGAAGGAGGAAGATGACACCTAGCATTCCATAGAAGTGTGAACTAAAGTTCTTGTTTAGTTTGGACTTAGTCCCGGCTTAACTTATGAGAATACCACCCATTTACTTTAATTAGTCAATATTAATTAGCACTTAGTGTACCAAAAATGTACTGTTATTACAGGACCCTACTACAGACACAGCAACAGAGGAGCCTTACATTTCTACAACAACGCGAGTTGCCGATGAGACGACAACCATTCCTACAACAATATCACAAGTATCGGACCAAGCTACACCAACTCCATTGGATCCTACAACACCGACTTACACTAATACAGGACCATCAATGGCACCTGATCTTACTACTACTACTAGTTTGTCATTGTCATCGACGCCGGTGACTACATCGGTAAATACAATGGTAAAATACAAATATCGACTTCTTTGAGGGCCGGGCACGGTTAAAACAATTGCCCAGGATTATGTCAGATTTGGACCGTGTCACCGAGACGAAACCGAACGGCATCGTAAAGTCTCGAGATCACAGAGGAGCTACGGTTTGACCGTGACCCGAAAAATGAACAGTCGATATTTCTTTGATATACCGCATATCGCGAATGGCGGATTGTCAAAAAGGGATATATATATATATATATATTATTGACGAAATGCGTATTTCGAATTATACCTATTTGGAGGAAATCTCCCAATATAAGACTCTTATAAAGCGTTGCAAAACAGTTGCGATTGATTGCAAGTTGCACATTTTTCAACTGATATTTGCAATCGCTTGTAGCCAAATTTTCTTGCAACGCCCTACTAGAATCCTAAATTTCCAAGGATTTTGTTAGGATTAGAGTTTTGACAATTAAATTAAGTTAACTAGATCTAGCTTATATCCCCCACTCTCTCTCTCTCTCTCTCTTACTAATAGGGCGTTGCAAGAAAGTTGAGTTGCGATCGATTGCAAATCTGCAATTAATCGCAAGACTTACGCTTGATTTTGGGGATTTGCAATTGATTGCAAGTTTCTTGCAACGCCTCATAAGAGTAGTGCGCGCATATGTGTGTATTAATAGTTAACATTATGCGTTATCAATTCCAAACACCTCGTGGACATGATTTTCATGTATTGGTAATTAAAAAAACTTTTACTATCTCATGGGTGATAAACTCGTTAGCAACATAACCTTTATCATAATATTTAATCTTACCATGCATTTCTAATCACCATTTACTATAATTAGTCAGTATCAATTAACACATAGTGTACCACAAATTCACTGTCGTTACAGAACCCTACTACAGACACATCAATAGAGGAGCCTTACATTTCTACAACAACGCCAGTTGCCGATGATACGACAACACTCCCTACAACAATATCACAAACATCGGACCAAGCTACATCATATCCACCGGATCCTTCAACACCGACTTACACTGATACAGGACCATCAATGGCACCTGATTTAACTACTAGTATATCATTATCATCCACGCAGTTTCCTACATCGGTAAATACATCGGTAAAATAGAAATATCGACTGCTTTGAGGGTCACGGTTAAAACTATTGCCCAGGGTTATGTCAAATTTGTACCGTGTCGCTGAGAAGAAACCGAACGGCATTGTAAAGTCTCGAGATCACTGAGGAGCTACATGTTTAACCGTGACTCGAAAAATGAGCAGTCGATATTTCTTTTATTTACTGCAAACTGCATTTTATTTACTGCATATCGCGAGTGGATTGTCAAAAAGGGATATATTGACGAAATGTGTATTTTGAAATATATTTACTTGTAGGAAATATACCAATCTAAGAGCAGTGCGCGCATCTGCATGTATCCATAGTTAACATTAAATAGCCATTATCTGGTATCGAAAACAAAATATCAAGTATCAGAATTTTAACTGTATGAGGAGCAACATAGTTCATCCGTGAGACGAGACAAATTAATATTCCCTCTTAAATACAGGGTTATAAAAAAGAATCTCATCCAAAATGTCGGAAACAGTTTTAAATACATGTAACATTCTTTGTTGTTGCGGTACAGTGGTTCATTCACTTTACTCTTTCAAATATTAAATCGCAAACAAACAGTTGCGATCGATATCAAGCCAGCGATTTGAATCGATCGCGACTGTCTGCATAAGGTCGAAAGCCTATTGTTTTACTTGCAATATTCTCCTTTTTATTTTTTTTATTATTTTTGGGTGGGATGGGGGGGGGGGGGTAGGGGTGCCTGTGCCCCCGGTGCCCAATGGATCACACACTGGCTTTAATCTGAACTTTTTACTTTGTGTACGTAGGTTTGCGGCAGCGCGGTGTCTAAGGGGGCTCGTGGGGACCTTTCGTCTGGAAACCAGGAGTGCGGCTCAACATTCAAGTTCCACTTCGGTTCAGTGATTGATATAAATGGTAGGGGCATGTACAAATGTCAATTCTTCGCTAAAATGAGCGCCACCCGTGTCATGATCTAGTGTTTATAAGAAGCCACTACTATTATTTATCTATTGTTACCAACCAAATCGTGTGCTGTAATCACGGGACACACTGTAATTGTGCAATGATTTCTCGAGAAAAAGGAAGTTAGTAATTTTTGGTATACCGCATCTGGCGTGTAGATTCTCAAAGGGGATATTATGACAAAACATGCATGTCAAAATGTGTTTATTTGTAAGCAGGGCAATCTAAGGGCAGTACGCGTATCTCTTGTTGAAGGAAACCTCACCCCAAGAAATAACTTAACTTATTCTGAGAGATTTATTATATTCTTGCCCATTTATCTACAATATTCTCCACCAAAGTGTAATAGAGTCGCATAAAGCAACAGTTTTACGTAAGGAATATTGTAGATCGCAGGGCAGGAATACGTCTTATTATTTTTAAGAATACCTATACTTTATATTCTTTGTGGGTGAAGTCTCTTTTAACTTCATGTGCATCTGTTGCGTCTTTGCACTGTTCGCTCAAGCAGAGCTATGCATAGTCAATATTTTCCGCTATACTGGCTAGCTGTCAACGGTCAATTTCATGCCTGCAGTTTGTATTAATCAGAGGTCTAGAATCTTCATACTCGGTGTGTGATACTCCCCCTTTCTGTCTCATCTTCACCGAACAGTGAACGTCCAACACTCCTACACAGACCGGGAGGATATCAAAGATGGCGCGGAAATTGTAAAGCTCACCGACAACGTTGACGAGAACAACATTGTCAGCATCATTAGCTCAGTAATCCAGATCGAACTCATTGACGGCAACACGACCATCAATCTCTCCAATGGTTCTGTGCAAATAACCTTCATGATTCAGCCTACCGAAGGTTTTCCCCCAACGGTGAGGCAACACCATTGCTACTTGGTTAAACGGGAGGTTGAGTTCTATGAAAGGCGACAAATAATTTGTGTGCTTTTTCATTCTTTGTATACGTTATTTCCTAGTGTTGAAGAGCATAATAGAAACAAAAATTCCCCTGAAAAGGATGGCTGTTAAAATGCCCTCATATTCGAAATATGACTAGTGACAGCTAAATGCTGGGGACAACACCTCATGCCGATTGTATATTTAGTCCTGTTTACAAATTTCTATGTACAGTGCATGTGACTTGTATTGTTATCATTTTTATCATTACTACTACTAATACTGTTGCTGCTGCTCCTACTAGTTCTACTTTTAGCATCATCATTATCTTTTCCCTTTTTTGTTTTTGTTTGTTTGACAAACCTTTGCTTCATTAGATTAATATAGATAATCATTCTCCAAAATGTACTTTGATGTATCCACCTTTTGTGATAATATGAAAATTAAGCCAGAATATAAAATGTTAATATCTTTCTGAGTTTTTGATTTGTGTATTTTGTTTATTTTGTTTATAGGACGGTTCCAATGGGGTGCACTGTGCTTACCAGGTCAACGGCAGGTAATCAGACACTGTTCAAAATATCATTGATGGACTGTTATGACGGGTCACGTGTCCGATATGCAATGCATCGGAGCATTTTCGAAATGATACGTCGAAATTTCGACCTGTAACAATAACCAATTGGCTAAAATGCATCGCTAAAAGGAGTTTTGACTTATAACTGAAATATGTGTTTTCTCGGGGGTGGAGGTCTTTTTCTTCACATGTGCCTCACTTAAACTCACTTATAATCATGATTATCAAGATATTTTGGGGGCGACTTCAAAATAAATGTACAATAAGAGTTACATGATCATGCTCCAAAATTCAATATATAAGTTCTGAATACCGACATTGATACATCTAATGGTTCAATATGTTACCAATAGTCTGCTATTTACATTTTCTATTTGTATTTATTGTACGTTTGTGTATGATTTTGTAAAATACTTTTGTACGATAGTGTTTGGTCAACTGATGGGGTCCAGGTCATCTCTGTCGACTCTGATACGGTTGTGTGCAATAGCAGTCATCTGACTAGCTTCGCTGTTCTGCTCTCTCTGAAGGTCAGTCATTGATTGTTGTATTATCTGCTTAAAAATAAAGTTCAATTCTTGTCGTGCATGCGGTCGGGGTGAAAAAGAAACATGGCATGAAATGTCTTACATACAGAGCATTAAAAAGAAGAAAAAAAACTTTTTGTTTTTAAATCAATAAATTGAGGGGGAAGGAAGGGGTATTGGTTCCCTTTATTAATTTAATAATTCATGGACAAATGGAGGAAAAGGTTAGTTAATTGGTAATCGAATGGGTCATTGATTTTGTTTCGCCTTTTATTATTATATTCATTTGTTTTGTTTTTGTTCATTATCATTATTATTAATATTATTCTTATCATCATTATTATTCTTATTTTACATGTAGCCGCCTGAAGGAGTCAATGCACAAGTACAGAGTTACCTGTCCTACATCCTTGGTGGCATTTCTATCGCCTCTTTGGCTCTTGCTGTATTCATCTACTTTGTGACTGGGTGAGTGTTTTCTTAGGGCGTTCTGCAGTAAATTTCGAGCTCACCTATAAGCTATGGTCATAACTCAGAGCAGCGACCGACCGATTAGTAGTCTGGAATTTAGGCATCGCCCAACTATTTTTTTTTGGAGAAGTCGAGCAGGCTGTAGAGCCCCAGCGATGCCTGGGCGGTGCCCTGTCTATTTCCCGTCGGTCGCCGGTCAATTTTAGGTGAAAACTGGGCAAAATCGGAAAGCTTCTCCGGGCAGCGTCCCGGCAGTGACCGACCGATGACCCACCGATACCCGAGCGGTCTCCCACCGGCCACCGGATAATTTTAAGAAAATTGCCCGGCAGCCGCCCAGTGATCGAGCGGTCTCCCACCGGCCACCGGATAATTTTAGGAAAATTGCCCGGCAGCCGGCCAGTGATCGGCGGGGCGCCAAAATACGCTCGGTGCCCGGGCGTTCGCCGCCCGGACACCGACCTAATCGAACGTTCGCCGTCGAGCGATTTAGGTCAAAAATCAAAGCCGCTAGGTCAAAGGTTGCTGACCGATTTTGAACTTGCCGCCCAGTGACCGACTGATCTCCCCGAGCGGCGACCGGGCGGCGAACACTCAGCAGCCTTTGACCTAGTGGCTTCGATTTTTGACCTAAATCGCTCGACGGCGAACGCTCGATTAGTTCGGTGCCCGGACAGCGACCGCCCGGGCACCGAGCATACTTTGGGCGGCGAGTGAAAGTAAGCAGGCGCCGCCCGAATTTTAACTCCACGCTAAAACTCCAGCAGCGAACGAGCGATGCCCTAAAAAAAAAGCGATGCCCGGGCGGCCGCCGCTCGGTGCCTGGGCGAAATTGGCTTAAAACTCGCGGCCCGGCCGGCTAATTTTTTTTTCCCAAACAGGTTTGCCAATGCTAATATTTCCGGTCATCTGATTGGCTGATATGTTACGTCATTAGCAATGACGTAACCGTTAGGGTGAGTGATAGGGTTATAGAAATCATGCAGAATCACTTTTCATGAACACATCGTTGGTTCAATCGGTAAGGTCTGCGTAATACATTCTCAGAGTTGTGGGTCAAGTCTCAGTTTATTCAGTTTTTTTGCCTTTTATAAATAGTGAGGCAAAGCAATAAAAAATCAAAGTCTAATTGTTTGTGACCTCTTTCCAAGCTACTAATGACGTAGAACGTATCAGCCATTGAGAAGAACGGAAATATAAGAAATTGCAAACCTGTTTGGGAATAAAAATTTCGCGCCCGGCCGCCGAGCAGGCTACTTTTAGGTGATGTGACCATAGATTTAGCTGCTCAATGCCAGCTGGTTATGCATTCGCCATACACAATGTCTGAAGTGCAGAGTGAAGACATGATCGCGAAGAGATGCGCACGAACATTACTGCGGAACGTACTTAACACAATAGATTTTTGGAACCCGGTAGTTTCTGTAAAGGTGTTATTAGGGACTTTTAGATTTGCACGAAGACAATGTGGATTGCTACGGTCGACGTCTTTTTAACGCACTGCCTTGAATGGACGTCACCCATATCAGTCCACGCAAATCTAAAAGTCCCTTTGTCATCATTTTTCTGTTGACAGGTAGAACAACAATCCCGAGGTGTCGCATCACC
Organism: Strongylocentrotus droebachiensis; assembly: GCA_035222895.1. NCBI lineage: Eukaryota > Metazoa > Echinodermata > Echinoidea > Camarodonta > Strongylocentrotidae > Strongylocentrotus > Strongylocentrotus droebachiensis. The sequence continues at coordinate 21,261 of JAVYIG010009077.1, read as the reverse complement.
TCAGGCCTTTCTCTTCCACCCCCTCAATAAAATGTTTTACGGTTTGTTACAGAGCCTGGAAGATGCTGAACATTCAGATTCACATGAACCTGGCAATATGCACGGCCCTTGGACAGATCCTTTTTCTCAGCTTGGCTGAGGCAACAGAAAATAGGGTGAGAATTTTAGACTCCTCTTCTTTCTCAGAACCGTCATGAAATTGAAAATGTTGTCATCGAAATCACTATCCATTTTCTGTAGCATTGAGATCAAGGCATTGGCGCTCCCACCCTGATGTGATTCCCGGCGGAGACATTTTTTGTCAACGTTTCAAAAACATCTCAATTTCAAGACTTAAATAAAGCAATTTCGACGTTGATAATGTTTGTTTGGACTCTTTTTTTTTTATAAATCAATCTGTATTTAGTGGAAACATGCATTTGTAAGACCTTAATTTCAATTCGGATCGACGACTTAGATTGTCTTAGGGTTCTTCAGGTAGACAGAACAACACCTATTCTCAAATAGAAGTATAAACACATTTTTTGTTTTGTTTTATGACAGGTACTCTGTAAGGGCGTGACAGTGACACTTCACTACCTGTTCACATCAGCTCTTGCATGGACCATGATCGAGGGTTTGTTCCTGTACCGTACGACTGCCGTGGGCTTCAAGGCACTTAGGATTGGGTGGCTGAGTCTTATCGCTTACGGTAAGACCGAAATCAGGTGTTCACTATTGCCTGAAATATCGATTTTCCGTTATTAATCATGGCACTGCCGATAGGGGCCGCAAACGCACCACCTGCTAACAAGTGTTGTGAAATTGGGGAAAACATCGTATCATCCAACAAATTATAAGCACAGCCTCATTATGTAACAACTCACATGATAATAAATGCATTGGCAATATTAAAGTCATGACCAAGGCAGGGGGACGAAATGCATCACCACCACTCTTTATGTTACATGCATGCCCCGCGGAACGTTTTTAAAAGTGGGGAGGGAGCTTAAGTATTATTGAGCAGGTAGAGCATAGCGAGTGGAGCTTAAATTTGCACGGGGTCCAGGGGCAAAGCCCTGGCGGGGGTCAAGGGGTGAAGCCCCCGGAAGCTCAGGGGTTGTAGGCATTTAATTACGGTCAGATGGGCATATTTTGATACCTTTTTTGTGACACTGGCAGGTCATTAATTGGCGTGGGGTCCAAGGGGCGGAGCCCCCTAAAACTCAGGGGTTTTAGGCATTAAATTACGGTAAAATGAGCATCCAGAGGCCCGACAGTTTAGCCTATTAGATGTTTACAATATGAAAGTATTCGGTACTATCACATCATTTAAATTTATCTGCCGGGAATCACATCACTTTGGGCATTGTTTTTATACAAATACAAGGCAATAGTTAACCCATTTTCCTGTTTCCTTAATCCTTTTTTGGGGGCCTTATTGTTCTTTCCTTCATCTCCTTATTTTGCTCTGTTCTTCCAACAGAAAATGATGTTTTTACATGGCCAAAGTTTCAAGAATTATATAGTTTTTAATTATTAACATTAAACGGTACAATGTGTTTATATATTTTGTGTAATGGTTAATGCACAAGGCTTTTGTATTAATCAAAATAGTATCTATATATTTTACACTAGTCAGGGACAGGTTCATCACTGAATTCCTAATTTTGTACTGAATTTTATTACTGATTTAAAAACATATCTGTTCTAAACTCTTATTTTACCATTGAACCATATTTTCTTCCCCCCCCCCTTTATTTCTGTTGTTTTCTCCTTCTTACAATTTTGTTCTTTTTCTTCACTTTTTCTTATTCCTTATCATATCAATTTAAGTACTAAATGTCTTAATCTCATATTTGCCTATTCTACAATGTACTATCTGGATGTATCTTATATGTTGCAGTTTTATTTGTAAATTCGAGCTGTGACTTTGATTTTTTATCAATAAACCTTCAGTTTTCAATTCATTTCGATCCAATTCAATTATTTCAGGTGGCTCCCTTGTGGTTGTCGGTGTGTCTTTTGGTGTTCTCTTCGACACGTATGGAACATCTGCATAGTGAGTAACAGAGGCTTCTGTGTATAATTGATCGCTTGTCTATTAACGGGAAAGTCTACCCTGGCCTGTAATACAAATTAAACAACTTCAAAGAAATTATATTTTCCGTTAAGAAAATGTCCAATGAGATATTCACCTTAGGCCTATATATAATTATTGCAAATATGTGAAAAATCAATTCCGTCATCAATGTATAAATAAATGAAAGCAAATTTAATATCCTGTAAAGAGCAAACTGGAGAGGGGCTCACAAAATACGTCACGGGGTTAACAGCTCTAACAAAATCATAACATTCCTTTTTTTAATCGGATATTGCTAAATTTTCACTTATTTGTTTCCCTCATTTTACTGCTTCTAGTAAAACCAAGTTGATATCGTGGTGTACTTTCCCTTTAAAGAGTATTTCCCGCTGTACTTATGTCGTTAAACATTTTAGATTATCTAATCTACATGTTAATTAAGTGTTCATTCCTTTACTTGTGTAATTGGATATTAAGTGAAAATCCGAATGTTTTATTGTTTCACAACTTCCATAGAATCCATTGGATTATTCTAAAGAAATATCAAAATATTTCAGTTACAGCATTGGACTTCCCATTAGTTGCTGTGTTCAAATTATACAATAACATTCAGTTATTCCTTTTTTTGAATATCTTAGATTATATCATTTTAACCAGGTTTTTCTTAATATTCTAAACAACTTGTAAACAACCGAGTTTCTTTAGTATACCGGGCTATAATGTGTATTTTATTTATGGCTCGCGATACTTGGTGAATTCTACAGAAAATAATGTAATGATCATGATGATGATGATATTATTAATAAATATCGATCATGATTACGATGTTGGAAATAATAATAATAATAATAATAGTTATGATAAAGATATAATGATAATGATAATAATGATAATGATAATAATAATGATTATAATTATTATCATTATAATAAATCAATAATATTTAAAGTGATGAAAAAACTAGTGATAATGATAATAATAATCATAACAATAATAAGAACAAAATACATAGTAATGTAATCTTATCTGAATAAAAAAAATGGTGTTTTAAATACATTTTTTATTCAGCTGCTGGTTACACGTTGAAGACAACAGTATCTACATATTTGCAGGATGTGTCTACGCAACAGAACTGGTAAGATGTAGTGATTGGAGTTTACCTGAATTTTAACGGAGAACTGAAGTAAAACTGTCTTTACAGTTTTTACTAACTCATGAGGGCAAATATTGAGCTTTAAAGCTAAAGACCAGTTATGGTCATGCGATTGCATTGTGAAAGAAACGTTGTGAAATCGATCAGAAAAGGTTGATCATCTAGCATAGATGTACTGCAAGGTTCTGGAATCATCAAAATGATAAGAAATTTGGCCAAGTCTTCATAAAGTTAGAAGCACTGCCACAGAAAGATGTATATGGGACTACACACACGTGCGCAACACGGCGTGCATTTCATATCTCTCAACAGGCGAGAGATACACTAATTTACCAAATATATCAATTAGTAGGCGGTTTCCCGTCAATTTTGTTATCATCATGTAATATTCAAAACATATTCTTTCACATGATTGGTAATAAGAGCTTCCATTTCATTTTTTGAAATTGGGGCGTTTCCAATACTGGTCTTTACTTTTAATGTAATTATTTCTTATAAAGTAATGCATTTCTTTTAAAAAAATGAAGTAAATCTATAAAGAATAAACGTAATTAATAAAGTCATGAATTTCTGGTAGTAATGAGAGTTTTGATGATATGGTAACATGTTTATGTTGATTATTTTTTTCTTTAAAAACCTTAGCTTAATTGCTCATGGCTACACTATAAAATCTTATATATTCATACGTATACATAATGTATCAGATATCACTTAAATGAACTTACAAAATAACAGGACGATATGAAAAAACTAAAACTGTTTTATGGCAAAAACAATATCTGTCTATCTATCCAAATGATATAACTTATTGTTTTTAACTTGGGTGTAAAGTTCTAATGAACGATAATATGTATTCTGTTCTGTTTGTACCCGTAGTTCAGTTTCACGGTGTTGTGGTTCGTCATGAAAGCATTCAGTTCCCTGAAGGCAAACAAGAAGAAAGATGAAATCGACAAGATCAAGTAAGAATATGTCTTCCAGTTCTTCAATAATTTATTCACCCCCCCCCCCAAACAAAAAAATAAATAAAAAATAAGCTGTTAAAAAACTTAGTTGTAAATCCGTTTGCGCGTTCTTTGGATTTCTCTCCCATCGCTTTGCCTGAGATCAACAGGCTTGGTTAGAAAAAAGTGATCATCAATGTTCCCGTTTTTTTCGTAATTTGATTAAAAACTGTCTAAACGTACCCGAGGTAATAATTTGATTGCCGGGTCATCAGGGAAAACCCTTGTAATACTAATGGGGCTACCGTGGGTAAACAAATCATGTTGTTACTACTATCATCAACCAATCTGTTCTTTTCTCACTTTTCTATACAGGGCAACGGCTCGTGCGTTATGCATTCTCCTACCAATCCTTGGTTTAACCTGGATCGCTGGAACCATCACCAGTTTCACCCAATCTGATGCTGTCATCTGCTTTCAATACATCTTCATCATCTGCTTCTCCCTCCAGGTATGAAAACGAAAGCCCTTCAATATGGCTCACTTCGTTCCATCGGGTGTCGCGTCGCGTCGCGTCGCGTCGGTCGTCGGTTACACGAACTTTCATGACTAATCAAACATTAACTCTAAAAGGGTCAGGTGTAACGTTTGTGAAATGCACCCCTCTTACAGCCAAAGTGTCAGGTCCAGTTTACCCGACACTTCATGGAAAACCTATCACAAATTTACGAAAAATTGCCTCTCGACCCGACTCCCTCACCCGCTGGTCGCTTTACTCCCATGCAGTGTCTTACCGTGACAACTTCCTCTTTTACTTCTTTTCTTCATGTTACTCTCTCCAATTTTCTGACTTGATATCATCTTCTGTTTTGTTATTTTTGCTGCCCAAGCAAACTTCCCATATTAACTATTATCTATTTCAATATTGACAAATCAATTGTAACTGTATTTTATGTTTGAAATGTGCAATGAATCTTGTAATTGTACACATGAACAATTCAGCTATTGGGCTGCAACACATGTCTTTAATCAACCTTGAATTGAATTGAATTGAAATTGAATTTATTTGTTAAAACCCTCGATACGTTATGTCGCCCTCCCCCACCATCAGAAATGGTTTTAAAAAAAAGTTCTCTCATTTCTTTTTATTTTGTATGATTACAGGGTGTCTCCATCTTGGTGTTTCACTGCTTGCTAGTTCCGGCTGTAAGTTCTTTCTAACCTCGTCATTTAACACTATTCAAACAAAATCTCATGAATACATGTAATCTTTTTCGAAAACTTAAAATGAGGTAATACGGCGATAAATAACATTTGTCTTGTGATTAGATAGTTTGTTAAATATTTACATTATACAACGAGAAAATGCCCCTTTTCTATTTGTTTATAATGTTATAATACCTTTGATTATTTAAGGACTCCTCATGTTTTCTGATCAACTTTACAATGCATCTACAATCGTTTACTGAGAGCACTGGAATAAGCTTAAGGTGGCTTAAAAGTCAACCTTAAGTTTAGCTTTAATAAAGGGACTTTTGCTAATATTATAATATACACTGAGGTTTTTTTTTACACACTAAGGTTTTGTTCTATGATTCCTTTTCTTTATTCACTTTAGCGACCCCTATATATATCCTCCTTTTCTCTCCATTTATTATGTTTTCATTGTGAAATTTGTTTAAGCTATACGATTGCAATTGTATATAGCCCACATCAATCATATACGCATTGCATAATTCTTTTTTTTTTTTAAATTCGCACAATTCAATACGTAGTAGATAAGGCTATAGGAACTCCCATAGTTTGTTTTTCCAAAACTCTTTGCGTTCGTGTTTTTACAAAATAAATAGATACATTTATGAATAATTAATTACATAAATTGACAAACAAATAAGTAAATAAGTAAGTAAATGCATACATTTTCGGATATTTAAAAAAGTGCTGGACAAAGCCACTGATATTTCCTTGGATTGATTTTTCGAAGGTATTTGCGATCATGTTATCAATATTTGTCATCTCTCTCGATATTCATCTAGGTAAAAACAGCGCTTAAGCTTCGGCTTGGTCGTCGTGTTGCAGATAGCACTTGGGCAAGTAGGAGGAGTTCCAAGTCAACCGCCACGTCAACCTTTTAAAGAGAAGGTTGAGCTCTGGGATAGGTGAAGATTAATTTGTGAGCCTTTTCTTTCTGTTTATGTTAGTGTGGAAGAGTATCGTTGAAAAAGATGTCAACTGAAAATGATGGCTTTTCAAATGGCCTCGCTTTAAAAATATGACATGTAACAGCTACAGGTTGTGGACCACGCTTTCAATTTTGCAAGAAAAACAGTTTACCTTCTATATTTCACTGTCAGACACTATTGAGTGCCTGACTAAAATCATTTGTTCTTTTGTAATAACATACATAAACTGAGCTGTAACGGGTACATGAACATTTGTATATATCAATAACCCACTACTTGTAATGGCCAAAATTAAACTGATTGAATCTTTGTGCAGCACAAAACATACGACCATTCGGTGAAAGGGTCTGAGAATCAGACTATTACTTAGGTGATTGCCATCTCTTAAATCGATTCGACAACTAGTGGTCGTTATCTTCCCACTAAAAGCCATTTTCAAGCTCTCTCGTTTTGAGGAAGGTTCTAAATTAGTATTATCTTTCAAATGCCGTTTGAATTTAACCTTTTTTATTTTTTGGCCTGCAAATGGGATATAGTACCTTTAAATCAAGGGACCTGAGTTACGTCTCTTTGGAGCCAGAAGCACAACAATATATATAGTTAAACATAGAGTTTAGAGCCTTCCTGGCGCTTACAGACGATGTACATTATGTGGCAGTGAATCTATAATCTTTAATTTCCATATACGGGTATTTTATGGCCTGGTAGTAACAAGAGCAAAAAGAGTTTGGGTGTGGAAGATTGCATATTGCACTATTTTCTCGGTACACTACCTTGTTAACCATGGTATGTTCGTGTCTGTAACATTTCTTCTCTTTATCTAGACAAGTGATATCGACGATACATGGTATGATATGCACGTACTAGACATTGCATTTAAATTTATTTTGAACTTGAACTTACCCAAACCTTGAGTATCGTTTTTTCCAGACTTCTTCAATTCAGTTATGAATTATTACAATTTAAAACTCATTTGTTTCTGTGTTCTATGTCGTCCACATAATTGTAGCACAAATGTCAATTACATTGTATATAAATGTTTACTGTAACGTGATATAATAAACGTATTGAGAATGGGACCATGGACCTGGTATAAATGTAAACATTCATTTATTTAAAACAAATAATTGACAAAAACATTACTGTTCTTCGCCCGAGCTCAATGATAACTTTGTATGTAGCGTTGCTTATGCGCCACAGAATCTATATTGTAGTATATTGTGTAAGTTGTAAATAATGTATTGATATTATTGCGTAAAAAAATACAATTTTGAAGAAAGTGCATTGCAGGGTATTCTCTTTCTTTGAACTTTATTGTAAATAAGTCCAAGGAGTTAGAGAGGAGGAAGGGAAGGAAGAGGGTTTGGGAGTAAATTGAGTTTAAAAAAAAAACTCACAATTTTAATGCTGTATAATAATGTGTTGAGAAATATGTAACTCATTTTCTTTTAAAGTATTAAGTCTATTTCTGAAGAAAAAAAGCAATGCTTGTTCTCAATTTTGGGATGAAACAGCTGTTTGTGCGGTATTCATTTCCTAGTATGAGATTGTGAGATATTCTAGTCCTAAACATTGTGAAATTATGAACAATGAACTATGTTGTATTTATGTTCGTTGATCAATGATACAACATCTTTGTTATATTTATGTTGCGGTTTTGTATAAATTATATCATGTACGAAAAAGAGTCGGAGTTTTGAGAAACAAAATTAATGAATACAAAAAAAAAAAAATAATTAGGATTGTATAAATTTAAATTATATTCAGTATTCAAAGAGCACATAACTCAAGTCATGTACGACACTTTATCAATAGCGTTAATAATTGATTGTTTTTTCGGCCAATACAAAATGTACATGTATAAATTACAGGCCTTATTGTGTCATATAAAATAAAATTGACTACGCTAATCGCAAGCTGCTCGAATACAAATATTTCGTTTGTCTATCAAATTGTATCCATAAAAGGTTAAACCTTGCAACCTTAATACTCGTATGTAAAGGGTTTTGTGAATATTTCGTGTTAATATTTTACGTGTTTTATTCTAATTGCATCATTTCTTCCTTCAACGAAATAATATATTTGATACGTAATCAAATCGAAAGAAGCAAATAATTTCAGTCATGTATAATGTTTCTCTTATGGAAAAGGTAAATGACGGAGATATTTCGCCCTTCAAATGTGTAATATGACACAGATTTCAAAGTTATTGCAAAATGATAATTGTACATGAACGAAGAAAATGTTGCAGCAAGGAGAGATTTAAAAGTGTCTAGATATAGCAATTTTTGTTCCTGTATATCCAATTGATGTTCTTTTAAAAGGTGTATTTAAAGTCGGAACCAATTATGATATTTTGAATAATAAGTCGTAATGGTGCCTTTTAAGTTTCACGATAGAGTGTGGTGTGACTATGCCTTCTTTAAGTGACCTTTATTCACTTTATAAAAGTGTTAAAGTTTTTTGGTATTTAATTTTGATTGTATAAATTTAAATTCTATTCAGTATTCAAAGAGCAAATACTTCAAGTCATGTACGACAGTGACTTTATCAATAGCGTCAATAATCAATTCTGTCAGCCTTGTACATGTATAATTATGTTAAGTAATTACAGGCTTTATTGTGTCATATAAAATGAAATTTACTATGCTAACCGCATGCTGCTCAAATTTAAATATTTCGTTTGTCTATCAATTGGTATCTATACAAGAATCAACCTTGCAATCTTAATACTTGTATATGTTAAGGATTTTGTGTACACTTCGTGTAAATATTTTACGTGTTTTAATCTAGTGGTTGTATTTTCTTCATCAAGGACTATGTAAAATACAATAATTAATACATAATTAAATCTTAAGGGACAAATAATTTCATTCATCTATAATGTTTCTTTTATGGAAAACGTAAATGACAGAGATATTTCGCTCTTCAATTGTGTAATATGATACATATATCAAGGCTTCATATTTAACAGTGTCTCGATAAAGCAATTTTTCCGTATCTCAAATTGGTGTTCTTTTAAATGTATGCTTGAAGTCAGAAAAAATTATGACATTTTGAATAATAAGTCTTAATGGTGCCTTTTAAGTTTCTCAATAGAGTGTGGTGTCACTTTGCCTTCTTTAAGTGACCTTTAATCATTGTATACAAGTATTACAGTTTTATGATATTTCTTTTTGATTTAGAAAGTATCACTATGCAAACATGTTTTAATAATCAAACATAATGATGATGGAATATATTTTAAAGGAAATGTTGAAGGTTAAAAGGTTTCCAAGAAATTTTGAGAAGTTGTTGTAAATAGTCGTGTGTAATTTCAAAGTGCTTTACATATCTGTGGTCATGTGGAACTACTTTATTCTGTGCATCGAAAGTTTGACCACTTGATACGTATTGTCTTGTGGGATTTAAAATATGATAGCTTGTCAAGGAACTAAAGTTGTATAGTGTTTATTTATTCATGTATTTATTCATGATTTCTTTTAACAGGGTAGTTGAATTATTAAATGTAGTATTTTGCTTTTCTTAAGGTATTACAAATGGAAAAACTCGTATTTTTATGATAACTTTGTCCTCCTACCAAAATATCTCTTTAAGTATTATAATTGATTGAATTAAAGATAGAATCTCATCGGTTTCCCCCACACATCCAACATTTTAGAAAACTTCGTAAAAGAGTTGCACATTCGACAATATCATTCAGGGAAAGTTGAATGAAACAAAAGCAAACTGAAAAACAAGGCACAAGTGCTATGGATAATGGCATGAGAGAAAAATGTGTTATTATGAGGTTTCAGTTCTAACACGGTTATTGTCCAAATCATTGAGAAATTTTGAAGGTAGTTTCGGCTATATTCCTGCCTGATTATTAAACCATTGGTTCTGGAATTTAAAACAAAAATTCACGTTGATTACATTATCTCTCCATTTAAACACAAATTTTGAGACGAAAATGTAAGTGCGGCAAATTTAATGGGAGAGATATGCATTTTTGTTCTTGAAAGTTAAATGGGAAAATGGAAAGTTACTGCCAAAGGCCCACCCCTATCCATATTGGTTTTCATTATTATTTGCATCTAGACTGTGCGGCCAATTGTGAATTTGGTCTACTTGCAATTCGATTAAATTGAAATAAAAAACATCATAAAGTATTTTTGAGCTACAAGGGCATTCAATACTATACGGTAACATAGGGTTAGCGACCTTGGCTCCAAAGCAAATGATAAACTTTATTTAATAGAACAAAATATGTTTCAATGTATGTTAACTTACATGTTTTATTCCTTAGCAATTCATATGGCTCCGAATAGTCTCATTGGACAACGCCCCCTATCGTCAGAGTCCAGCAGCCTAACATATTAGCCTACTGACTTTTACCCACAAAAAAAAAATCGTTAAAAATTCATTTTTTGTTTAAACGAAAAGCACTTCCACCCCGACGTACGTTGACACTAGCTCTTTTTTTGGAACCCTCATGTCCCATTGACTTTTGAAACAAGTCGAACTTTGGACGCAAATTGACACGCGATTGTAAGGTTATAGGTCAAGCACACGAAGGATAACAAGCATGAATTATCATAGATCAGTTCTGATCGGTTCATTATGTCCATTCCAGCCAACCCCCACCGTGATTTTTCCATTTAGTATGGGCAAGCATTTTGCCGAGGTAAGCAGAAACATGAATAATCATGAACGCCATGGACTATTCGATTATTTACAGAGGGGTGCAATTGTGCACCACAAACAACTCTCCTACTTTAAGTCAAGTATTTCATTGTATTATGTAGTTTGGTAAGTTTATTTTAATAACTGTTTAATTATCAGATATCAATGATAGTTTAAAGATATGAAAATATTCTTGTATTTATAGTTAGCAAAAAAATCTCACATACAAATTCACTACTAAGTGTCGTCTAATCCGCCGATTGCCGTCTGCTATAAACGTCCAGCGAGCGAAAATGAGACAACCGGAGCAATATGTAATAATGGAATTTTTAAAACACTGTAATGTAATATTAATGCAGATAATTGACCAGCTAAACGTGAAAATTGGTAATTATGAAATAAACTTTTTAGGACAAATTGGACCGTGCGTCTCAATTTTCTCCAGCACATTGTCCAAATCAACAATTGAGAGCAAACTGTTAAATGAACGATTGAAGATGAATTTTTGATAGATTCCTAATGAGCGGATAGTTTTATAAACTGACAATCCATTTGAGAAATAAAAGTACATTTTCCTTTTTCTCCCAGATACAATGTTATGACTTGTTTCTTATGTTCGGTGTAATTATAACGAATTCAACACATATCCATTCAATAATTAGTAAGACTGCATTCAACATATTTCGATTGATAATTGCTCCGTGGTGAATGGTACATACCAGGAAAATAAAAACGGTCAGCTAATTACCTGGGACCCAACACTACAATACGCCTACCACAACTCAAACCTACACTTAAACTCAAACGCAATTGCAATCAACTCAATCATTATTCATACGTATCCGAATTCCACATATCAAGGGGGCTCTAGAATAATGAGGCTCCGCCGAACTAGGTTCACCCTTGATCTTAAAAATAGGCATATAAGCGTCAATAGACGGACATATTTAGTGCAAAATGAGTCATTATTAAAGTAGACGTGGTCATTAGCAGAACATTTTCATGTCCTGTTAACGATTAAACAATAGAATTACTGCCCTCTACGTACCTGTGCAGGCAGATGAAACTGGTAGGCTACCCAACAAACCATAGGTTTATTCATTAGTCAATAATTTAGTGAGTTATATTGTTTTGAATTTAGGGTAAGGGTAAGGGTTAGGTTAGGGTTAGGGTAATATACCAGTTTTTAAGATGTCCTGTTAATGTACAATGTAAGGGTTAGGGTATCACTCTCTTGTCCCCCTCTCTCTCTCTCTTTCTCACTCTTGCACGCACTCACACGCCTATTGTCCCTCCATATAGAGTAACTCCTGATTCTAAATACTGATAATTTTGGTATATTGAAAACTGATATTTCAACGGTGATTGTTGTTAGTTTTTTTTCTTCATTTTAAACTCTGACGTCGGAATATAACGTCTAGGCAATATTATCACAAATCGGTCCTAGCAAAGTGTTATGTGTTTGCTTCAAACTGCATGTGAGATAAAATATCATGTCGGTAGGAGGTATAAAGCAATAAACGGGTCTTTTACGGAGGTCTCGTGCTATCAATCATATATTTGACCAATAAGACACTGCCATGTCACATCACGAATTCAAACTACGCATGCTCCCTTCGTGTTTCCCACCCCAAAACAAAAATAAAAGAGGGAAGATGCTTTTACAGGCAACGATAATTATAGCCAGAGCAACGCAATCGTTTATGATTCGTGTTTTGGGAGCTTTTGATTAATCGCCGTCGCTAGGTGAACGAAAAGTGTGTTAAACATAATGGGCTTACTGATATTTTGTACCAAGGGAACCAATCATTAAGAGATCATTATCCATCATATCATTAACTGCTTCATAATGGATGGTCGTCATGGTTACCCTAATGACAAACCATAGACTAATGTATAAAAATGCATGAGCAAAAAATTAGCTCACGCGGAATGCCTCATTTGCGCACTAGCCGCATGCTATGGTGACTGTTCAGTTACAATGGATTAACCAACGCCCCTGCTGAAAACATTTTTTTTAAAAATCTCTCCCGGAGGCAACCGCGCTCTATCTACTTTTGCAGCATCGAAGCTCTGGTCGCAGTGCAACACGGGACAATATTAAAATAAAAGTCAAGTTAGCATCGGTGTCTCACGAACGGAAATGTTGATTGCATGATGTAATGTCTGTTTTTTAAAGAATATTGAACAACTGTTGTTCTAGTTACGGTAAAGAGTACTAAACTAGCGCCAGATTGTGATAACAAAGCCACACCCAGAGACAACAAACAAGGGAAGAATCGTATTTGTTGTGAGTCGTATCGAAAGGGAATCAGATTGATGTTTTGAACTTCATTTGGAGCTTTTCTGGACACGCGGGATGGAGCGTATTGTACAGGTGATTTTTATGGTGAGTAAATATCAGCATATCATAGTGGAGACTTGAACTTTACTTGTTCCGTATTTACCTAAAAACAATTAAGATTCATACAAACTGAAGAGTAACAAAACAAAAGGGATAGACAACTTAAAGCCCCACTGTCCTACTTGTAGCTACTTGCTCCCTCTATAAAGAAAACTTCCCCAATCGGTGCATGTTGGCCCCCCATGATCCTCCTTTTCTTATGTTAGTTGAGAGCTGAGTTTATGAGATAGCCAACTGTCAGTGACCTTGCTGTGTGGTCTAATCTCTTCTGGCCAAGTAGTATTGACGGTCTTTAAATGAATTACAATCTGTGGTAAATAGCAAGTTATTTCGAAGGTTGGTTGTCACTGCATCACAAACTAAGTACACCTTGCTTATTCGTAACATTTTATCATAATAGAAAACATATCAGAGGTTTTTTTTTTAAATTGGCAGCGGTCACCCCTAAATGGAAAGGGGCGTCCAAAAAGCGGCCCTTTTGACAAAAAAATAGTATTTTGTAAATAATATTTTAAGGAAACTTTAAACCATGAGTTTGGTATCATATGAAAGAAAATAAAATCATCTACATTTCGATACCTATTTCAATCGAATTGTGATTAAATAACATCGATGATTTCTTTCAAGAAATTGCATTCTATCAAAAAACGTTCTTTTCCATATATAATAATTGGAGAGATGTCTTTATTCGTAACTGTCTAGGAAGTTGCCCATTTATATGGACAAAGTAGAGGTTAACATGTCTTTTGAGTGACAAATTATAGCAACTAAAAGTAATTTACTTGATTTGGACAAAAACTACATTTTTGCGCATAATACTGTGTACGTATGCATATACGTGTTTTAGTATATTGAGGACGTGATTGGTATGTTTGAATCGAGTTTTAAAGCTTAAGTTGAGTTCTAGTTATAATAATAAATACAGCATTTGTTATGCGCCCTCGATCTAGAAAACTATTCTGAGGCGCACATGGATGGAATTAAAATGAGTAACATAGAGAAATTAGAACAAATATGCATAGATGTACATTCAACATATATTTACTAAAATAACATGCGAACATGTATGACTTTAGATTCATTTTAAATGTTTCTAGGGATTCTAGTGATCGGATCCTCAGTGGAAGAGCATTCCAAATAGATTGCGTTGCATTGTGAAAGAAATGGTGTGGAATCGATCAAAAAAGGTTGATCATGTAGCATATAAGTATTGGTGTGTACTAAGAGGTTCTTGAATCATCAACATCATTAAAAAAAGTTGGCCAAGTCTTGGTAAAAGTAAGAAGCACTGTACACAGAAAGACGTATAGGGGACTACACAAACATGTGGCATCAAAGTAAGGCCCATATTTTAAAGCTGTTATATGTCATATTTAGAGTATGATGTCATTTGAAGAGCCATGCTTTTCAGGGAACATTTTTTCTCCGATATTCTTCTACGCTTTTCAGGGAATATTTTTTCTCTAATATTCTTCCACACTTGCATGAGAACAATGAAAACGCTCACAAAGTATTTTTCACCTATTCCCAGAACTCAACCTTCTCTTTAAGGATAAGTTTTATTTAAAATATTTAAATCACCATGGGTTTGGTTTCATATGATGGATAAATAACATACCTACATGTTGAATATCAATTTCATTAAGTTATTTTGTGTGTAAAATAAAAAAAATTAAGCCGAAATTCAGGAGTTAGGAGGCGACATCAAATGGCTTCGCTAGTGCCCTTTGGCAAGGCATTTATCCTAAATTCCTCGGAGAGGACCTTAATAACCGTTGGTACTCTGGTTGCTTACAATCATACACAAGTTTTCTTAGTTGTCAGACCAAATGCACCATTAAAACCAAACCAAACCAAAGCATTTACTGTCTTTTATTCATGTTGATGCACCAACTTGTCTTAGTCATGGGCAAGATTATGAATAATAGCTGGAAGGAGCGGAGTTGGGGAGGGGATATTGCCCATGTCCACATTTCCTGAAAAACTCAGAGTATAGAGGTAATAATTGTCAGTTGCACTCAACACTCCTTTTCACTAAAAACTGCTAAATTTCCAATCACTATCGTCCAGTTAATTATATCGATAGATACTGGCCCAAATTAGGTAAGAACTAGATGGAATTCGACTGCGCGCAGTCGAAAATGATGCCTCCGTTATAGAGCAATTTTACAAACCAAAACAGAAAAAAAAATTGAATTCACGTTCAATGGTAATCCATTGACAGGTTCTCAGAATATTGTGATTACAAGCAATTTCTCATATACATATATGACCCTTTGATCTTTGACCTCATGACCATAAAATCTACTCAGTTCATTGGCTCTGCAAGATGTTCTGAGTTAAATAGTAATCCATCTGGCAGTTCTAATGAGAATGCGTTCACAAGCTATTTTTGCATACATAATGGGCCCATGACCTTTGACCTTTGACCTTATGAACCAAGAATCTACTCAGTTCATTGGCTCTGCAAGTAACAAACATGACCTAATTTTGGCATGAATCCATCAATCGGTTCTTGAGATAACGCGATCACAAGCTGTTTTTGCATTCATAATGTGCGCTGTGGCCTTTGACCTTTGACCTACGTGCTCCAAAATCTAATCAGATTGTCTTCCTATGGTGATACACACTATCATTAAGTTTGAAGTTTAAATCTCCAGTGGTTCTTGAGATATTATGATAACAATCTCAATGTATGGAATTTCATAAGTTGACCTCTGTGACCCTTGACCTTTGACCTACGTGCTCCAAAATCTAATCAGATCGTCTTCCTATGGTGATACATACTATCCTTAAGTTTGAAGTTTTTACATCTCCAGTGGTTCTTGAGATATCATGATAACAATCTCAATGTATGGAATTTCATAAGTTGACCTCTATGACCCTTGACCTTTGACCTACGTGCTCCAAAATGTAATCAGATTGTTTTCCTATAGTGATACACACTATCACTAAGTTTGAAGTTTAAATCTCCAGTGGTTCTTGAGATATCATGATAACAATCTCAATGTATGGAATTTCATAAGTTGACCTCTGTGACCCTTGACCTTTGACATACGTGCTCCAAAATCTAATCAGATCGTCTTCCTATGGTGATACATACTATCCTTAAGTTTGAAGTTTTAATCTCAAATGGTTCTTGAGATATCGCGCTAACAAACTCAATACAAGGAATTTCATAAGTTGACCTCTGTGACCTGTGACCTTTGACCTACGTACTCCAAAATCTAATCGATCGTCTTCCTATGGTGATAAATACTATTCCCGAGTCTTAAGTTTAAATCTTAAATGGTTCTTGAGATATTGTGATAACGGTCAAACGGGACGGACGTACGGACGTACGGACGGACGTACGGACGGACAACCCGAAAACATGATGCCTCCGGCACCACCTTCGGTGGCGTGGGCATAAAAAAGATTAACCACAAAAAACACATTTGCGGCTAAAAATAGTTATTTTGCACACTATATTTTTCTCTCTCAATTCAATTTAATTTATTTCCACCATAAAAATACATATACAATAATTAAAGAAAAAATTGGGGTTGAGGGCACCAACCATGACATATATATCGAGAAATTAGAGAAATTTACAAAAACAACATTAACGAAAAAACAAATATATACAAGAAAAAGATCATAAAGACATATACACTGTCGCTCATAAAGGTGGAATATTTTTTTTTATCCCAATTTATGGAATTATTTTAAAAATAATTTAAAAATAATAGATCTAGATAATAGTATACCTTCTCAGATTTTATTGAATAACAATTTGCCAATGTGTGTTTTGCGTGACTGCTAAAGCATGTGTATGCTACTATGCTTATCAACTAGGGGACCTATGCCCTTAAGTCATAAATGACAGCAATGAGGATTAATGCCCCACAAAAGGGCACTAATATAGCACATCGACACGGTTTTTATCCTGGGGCCTCACAGTTACGGGGCCATTGTTTTGTCACTGAACCATGACTGTACGCGGCGGGGGCTAGGGTTGGGGGCAGTTTCCATAAATAAAATAAAAAACAGAAAATGCAATAAATTTTCAATAATTTATTGCATTTTACCCCGGTTCCCAACATAAAAAAATCTTCTGTGTGCCCATGCCTTGAGCAATAATGCATGGCCGTCCAGAGGATGTAGACAGCCGCTAGACTTCCCTTGTGCTGTAATAATATTAATGTCAAGTAAATTATATCTCTAAAGTGTTAAAGCCTGTGAATCTCTTATATATAATTTATTTGCCCCACAACAATATGACAAACAATATTAGGTGTTTTGATCTAACGCGTCACTGAATATATTAGGAGGAGTCATTCAAAAAACGTTTAGAGAAAACAAAAAGTAGAATGGTTTTGCTCACCCTTAAAACTTTACCTAATAGTTGAATAACCATAGAACTTCTCCTAAAAGAAAACTGACTGAATATTTGCCGTAAATCTTTACATTGAGCAAAGCGACGTCTCTTTCTTTTTCTTCTTCTTCTTGTTATTATTATCATTATCATTATTATCATCATTATTATTATTATTATCATATATCATATAAAATAAAAACTTTAATGTAAACTGAGACGTGACACAGAATGACCTGGGGATAGATGAAGTAGAACAACCTTCGTGGGAGAGTGAGGAATGTAGAGAGAGGAGGATGAAAATTGTGATTGGGTGGAACAGAGGAGAGGAGAGGAGAGAGATGTGAGAGACACGCTCATACGTCATTTATAAAGCATTGTATCATCATTCAATTTGCAGCTATTGAGGCTATCTGCGCACGAAGTGTCATTTCAATAGACCATTTTCGTAATTTAATCAAATTTAATACACTAATCTTTCTTACATGCCTCTTTACAAATTATTTTATGCACCTGCTAAGAATAACTGTATTTCAATAGTCAAAATGCGACAAGCATACATGAATCGTTGCTAGGTGAAGCAAACAATGTGGCTTGTCCTGCCTAGCAACACGTGATGTAGGCAATGCATACATTAAGTAAATGGCCTGTTCCATTATTTTCTGCGCCGGTTCCTGCGCCAATCGAGCCTTTGAAGGCAAACTTCCCATACGCCAATTACCCAAAGCATTGCTTGCACTTTGCAGTGTGCAATAATTTTTCGTTCATTTGATCTCACCAACATATGATGAATTTTAAACCGTCCTAGGCGCTGACGCATTCCTGCGCCAGACAAGTGACGAATCTTGTGCAACGCACTTAACATAAAAGGGATCGTTATAGCAGAAAGCATCTCGTCAACAATTTGTGACGGAAGTTTATTTGCATGTCGAAGCCGAAATAAGAAGATGTGTTAACTTAACAAAACAGTTAAAATATCACAAGGAAAGGGGGAAAGTAACACCCCAATCCAGGGCTCACTGAATCTTCGGGTCATCGCATCAGGTCGGGTGGTCGCGTTAACCGACTTTTGTGAAAACAATCCCCTGTATTCACGAAATGTCGGGGGTAATGTTTGTGAAATAAACCCCACTCATCTACAAATAGTCTTGTCAAGTTAACCCGGCACTTTGTGAAAACACTACAGAAAAGTAAAGTCTGCTTATACATCATTAATCAGCTAATGTCGTGTTATTTCATCGTAACCCAATTTAATTTTATATCTGAACATCTACTTATACAGCACCATTAATACAGGCAATCAAACGAGGAATTGGGTGATTAATCATTCTATTTGCGGATGATGAGAGGTCTATTAAAAAGCAGGGCATCACACAAATAAAGTCGGCCTACCGGAGATTATCGATGATATTGATGTCGATATTAATTTTTTCATTTTTTAAGATAGCGCAGTTGTCAAAAAAAAAGGATCTGCTACGGCATTAATTTTGCTGATTAAAGTGGTGATGGTGTTGGTAGGGTGATATTTATACATATATCATGAGATCAACAGTTTTCAGACGGGTTTAGCGTTCGGCCTTTTGAAAAAGTAATAATAAAAAAAAACTTTCTTTACAACTTAAAGGCATCGTCTAACAATGTTGAATCTGAGATGCATGACCCTACGTGTTATCAGTTTCTGTAATATGGTGTAATATTGCGCTTCAAAATGATCTTGACTTGCCTCAAAAAAGTGAAAATCCTTGAGTGACCAGATTTACCTACTCACTTTGTCCAACAGATGTAGTGTTATAAAAAACCGTTAGGAAAACGAAAAATGAAATTTCGATTTCCAATCATAAATATCTTGATAATCAGACAGATGACTGGCTTGTAAATGACCTAAAGGTTTATAATAATGATTACAGCATGAGCTAAATCCAGGATTTTGTTTTAGAATCTGAAGCAATATGTTACTGAGTCACTAAAACACATGAATAGTGACGGAATCTGCGAGTTGCTTTAAAAAAGGCATGGTAGTAGCAATCCTCTCTTTTAATAGTTGTTCAGATAAGGCGCAGTAAACCGCCGCAAAAAGGGTGCAACATAGGTTCTTCGCGTATTCACTGAGCGATGTGTTATAAGATTGGGAATATGAAGCGTAATACACTTTAAGTCATCAAAAATCTGAACAAGGCTTTAGAAGTCATTATCAGGGACTTTTAGATTGAGTGGACGAGAACGGCGTGAGCGTCCACTGATCATGCGTGTTTATGGCAAGCCGTTTTAAAGTAGATATTCATTGATTTTAAAAACTAACTTTATTTTCATTATTGCAAAGTTGAAACTTTGATTCGAAAAGGTTTTCAAAATTCAATGCTTGCAAACATTCGAAGTAATGATTATTATAAATTACAAAACGCTTAAATACAGCCCCGGTATAGCACCTGAAGAGCTCTCTGAACGCTGCTGAGATGTGTGAGATCACAGTATGGACATGATTTGCACAAGCAGACGATAACCCATGACATCTCACACATTTTCAGTGTCTGTGTTTCATCTTCTCTTGAGTTCTTTCTCTTACTTCACTACCGTCAGGCTAAATGTATAATCTATTGCTTCACTCTAAACCCGCGCATGGTTTTATTTTGATGACAAATGCAGCGATACAAAATCAAAGGAATCTGTCGCTTGTAAAATGAGACGCCATTGTATATTCAGCTGCACACCCCGCGGTATGTTCGGCGTTTCAAGAGGGAACAAATGCCGTCCTTAATATCAATTCGGGGGTTTTTCAATTTGAAAGTCTGGTTTCTTTGATTGTTAATTACCCCCTGATATCAAGAATTACTTTTGTTTTATAACATAAAAATGATTTCTTGATATCAAGAAATGAATTCTTGATATCTAGAATCCAATTCAAGGTAGTGGCCTGAAATACTCTGGGAGTGGATTCCACAATTTAGATTTCTACGCCCAAACGGAGTAATCCACAATGTGGATTTCCTATCGTCTGCATTAAGAGCCATCACTTGTCAATTTTTTGACGCATGACTGCGTCAACGGGGGGGGGGGGGGGGGGGGGGGAGTCGTTAAACACTTCGTTAGAGACATCGTTAAAAAGAGATGAACGCAAATTGAGAAATGCAAACACTGCAATTATTTTTTTCTTCTCTCCCCCCCTCGCTCTCTCTCATCTCTCTCTTTCTGTCTTTATCTCTCTCGCTTTCTTTTCTTCCTCTCTTATTGTCCTCTGCCTGCAGTTCCCTCCGTGTTTCTATACGTCCCTACCCTCTCCCATCGCCATCTCTCTCTCTCTCTCTATCTCTTTTGCTCTCACTTTCTCTCTCTTTCTTTTTCTTTTTCTTCTTCCTCATGCCCTATAACACAAAGTCGGAAACAAATTATTCTTGTAAAAACTGATAAAAACTATTGGTATAATGTTATTCATAACTATATAATATTTTATCTTTCCATAGATATCATACTTCATCATCTTATGCAAAGGTAAGTT